>CM060688.1:170433343-170490843 GCA_030686995.1 Artemisia argyi
TGATATGTTTGACAGGGGAAACGAGCTTAAGTGTACGTTGTGGGGCGTTTATGCGCAACAATTTAATGACTTTTTGAAAACAACTGTGGACCATGGTAAAATCATGATTGTTGTGCAATTTGCAATGATGAAAGCTTGGGATGGTAATTTGTTTTCTCCTATGTTACTTTAAAGTATATCAATTTGGTTATCTTTATAACACAGTCATCCGGTTATTATGTTTTTTTATAGGCAAGATGTGTGTCCAAAATGGCTATCATGCGACAAAATTGTTTTCTTCATTGGCAGTGAAGCCATTGAGAAAGATGAATTCAAGGATGTTGAACACTATCGTTTAAGGTAACTGAAATAAAATGTCTTAGTAATTCATATACTCCACACGTATAAATTTATCACAAGTGATATTTGAAAATGTTTTAGGTTGTTTGCAAGGCAGAATGTGGAACCGTCTGAGAACACAACATCAAAGATTTCTGCTGGGTCTAAATTCTCAACAAAGGATGATTTTCTCAATAAATACCCTGTAAAAAATATTGTCGAGCTTTTGGATGTTGAAAAGGTAAACCATAATACATACAAAATGATTGACTTCAAGTTCATGCATTGGAATCAATACTTGTAAAGTTTTGTATGTAGAACACTGCTTCTTGTAACAATTCATAATTTCAGGTTAACTTCTATTCCCGGAAAATTTCACTATTCACTTTTACTATTCATTTTTCCCGAAATTTGATTTTTGTTTCTTGGCCTCGAGTGATAAATCATTTCCATGGCAAATTAAAAGTTTGACACTCATCAGATCATTTTCGTGAAAGTTAATAAGGAATTACACGTTTTAGGGTAAAACATCATTCAAAAATTCTACGCACAACGAAACTTGACCGCGTTAATTTTCCTCGTATCAGAAAAATGTTTGATACACTCATGATTTATTTGAGAATTAATCATGACTGTGAAAAACATGACCAAAATAAACATCGGCCGTGAAAAACTGGAATTTTCAGTTTTAAGCGTTTTTACTCAGCCGTAACCTTAGCCTATACCTACACCACGTTTCTAAGACGATTTGAGTTTTCACATTTTTGGAAAAGTCAACATATTTTTCCCTCCTCCTTTGACCAAAAATCATTCCTTGATTTTATAAGTTATTCCTTGATTTTTAGGCTTACGTTTTTATGTCTAAAAGACATTTAATACAAACCGACACTAGACTGAGCCCAGTCTAAACATTATAAGTCATTTTGAATCATTTTTATCCTATTAGAAAAGTAACATTTTAGTTTTCTCAATTTTACGCAATATTCGTACGTTTACCTATTACGCGTTTTAGACCCGTGTTTCCAGTTTTAGCACCCCAATGGAACCTACCACTCATTTTATATTTTATTATGGAGTATAATGACATGTTTAACCATTCTTCCAAGTTTCGTATTTTTACGATACCCGGTTTTACGTTTCGTGGCTTAACCATTTACGGTTAGCATTTTACGGAGCCAAAACTAACTCAATAACTTGGATAATACCATCAAAAGTCAACACTTCCTCCCCAAGTATATGAACCGCCATAGGGGGGGGGATTCACACCCTTGTTTGTCATGATCTTATGCTTTGTAACCTTGGATGATTACAAGTGTTAAACTTGGTCTCCAAGGGTTGACTAGTCATACATGTAACCTCCTCAATGGCATATAAATAGCACTCTCTTCCTCCTCTTGTACGCCACACATAACACACACCATCACCTCATCCTTAGCTCATTTACTTCCAAGTTTCATGCAAGATTCAAGAGCATAACAACACATAAACTCTAGTTTGGTATTGATTCACCAAACTACTTCCAAACCTTAGAAACTTTGGTGATTTCTCTTGAGTTTGAATCTACTCAAGTCACCTCAACTTTCATCATCTCTCTTTCAAGAATACAAGTGTAGAAAGATTGCTTGAAGTGAATTAGGGTGAAGCTAAAGTCTATCAAAGTCCTTTTCCTTACATGCTACTTACCTTTCTTTGTTGAAAGCCAAAAGTTGTAAGCAAAACCCTAACATACTTCTTGTTAAATATCATTATCATGTTATTTACATATCATTTATGCTATATTATGTCTTGTATTCATGTCCATGATATATAAAAATGAATAAAACAAGTTATTGTATATGATTGTTAAGATAAGTTATTGAAACAAGTAAAATAGTGACTGTATTGTTGTAATCTGATCAAAATGGAAAAATTATGATACTGGATCATTAAATATTGTATTAGAGGATTTAACAAGGAAACCATAGCAATTTGAACCACCTAAAACGAGTATACGAGACAAAAGTTATGACGATTTGAAGTTACCAAAACTTTGCGGCAAAACTGCCAAAATAGTTTCTGTGACAGAACCTAAAACACGCAAAAAGAGGCCTTTCTGCTCCGTTTCATGAAAAAGTTAAAACACGAAAGTTGTCCGGAATCATGGTTTCTTCAAAAACACTGGAGCACGTCTCCAGAAACTAATAATGAATGAGATTTTTCTCAGTTTCTTAACAGCTATATACATATATAAGTCACTATATAAAGGTTATGGTTTATAAAGACCAAAGAGGTCTTATGACGTAGAATCAAGACCACAACCATGGCTAGAGCCAAGGTTAAGTCTCAAGACCATGGAACAATGACCAAAGGTCATGGCAAGGCCACGACTAAATGACCATATAAACTTACTTAGGCGATAACATGAACTAAAAGTTGGCGATAACTTGAACAAACAATTTGGATCTACTTCATCTAAAAGAACCATGAGATATCACAAGTATTTGTCATTCAAGTTATAAGAAACTTACCCTAATAACAATCTTCATGTAAAAATAAACTTTCCTAAGTTTATTCAAATATTGGACATGTAATTTTCGGATCAAAACCTATATATATATATATATATATATATATATATATATATATATATATATACTTTATCAACTACTACAATAGTAGGGAGCCTCATGTGAGGAGTTCATTATGTAAGTCGTCGAGATGAGTTGTGGATTTACGAATTAAAGTGTCCTGGCTCCTCGAACGTTTACTAACATGACTTCTGAATTATGTCGGCCCGAACGGTAGTAAACGATATATAAAACATACATGTTTCATGAATCATTTCTTTCAAAGACTTACACTATACATCATACCACATCATGGACTAAATGCAAGATATATATATATAGGCACATCTTCATATTCATTACTCAAATCCTAAGTCGCAACATTCTATTATAGGTTGCTTGTAGAAACCTTCACGATCTAACCATTACCTTCATTACTTGCTATCTTACTTAAGGTGAGTTCATAGCCCTACTTTCCATTAGTTAATTGTTTTACAAACCCTTGGGGGGAATACATGCTATTTTAACCGAACACAATGCTTTCAAATTGTATGATTGCCTGATTGTTTTATTATCACTAAGTACCAGCCTTGCTAAACCGAGATCCCTTATTATGAACCATTTAATCACTAGCAATAGTGAGCGCAAATATTGTGAATAGGCCTATTGGGATTGACGAATCCAATTTGTATTGACTAAGTTCATACAAATGCATTAATATTTGAGACATGGGTATGACAGCAAAGTACCTACCGGGATAAATCTGCCGATCGATATTGGTACACGTTAACGTTTTGATGTCATAAGCTTAGTAATGATAATAACTGTTTTGTTTTCCAAATATTGGTGTGAGTCTATAGCTCACACTACCAACATATTGTGTTCAAACATTAAACAAACTCTATGAATATCACTCAACCTTTGTGTTGACCTCTCAAGCATGTATTTCAGGTTCATGATGATCAAAGATGGCACGGAAGGGCACGGATACTCAAGAGGGCTATAAATTTTATTATCATTCAAAAACTCTTTTAATGTAAATTGTAAACATGGAACCATTTGGGACCTCATTTTTGTAATCTCTGATATTTATAAAATTTGAATGATAAATCTTTTAAAATGACTCAATTGGAGTTCGTTTTCTATTATTGTGACTATTGTGCCGTCGAGTAACACCCAGTTTGAATTCCGCTGCATCCATGAATTGGGGGTGTTACAGATTGGTACCAGAGCCATGGTTATAGAGAAACGGGTCTAATTGAGACCTAAACTATAACTACAATTACAAGCAAAAACATTTTTATAGCCTTTCGCTCTCCGTGTCTTCCATCCTCCAGACGATTATGGACTTATTAAGCATTTTATGCTACATGAACATATAAGTATATTTATATATACATTCGAGTTATTTTCAATCATTTTATCTAAACATATCTGCGTATGCCTATTCTAGGGCATTTCAGCACAACTACATTCTCCCAATCATGTTCGTACTCCAACATTTTATGTCCAAGATATTGTAACGAATTACGATGGTCTTTTCTATTTCCCGGACATTGTATGACACAATGGTCTTAATCATTTCTCAAATGTTTTGAGTCACACAATGGTCTAATCTACTTCCGAGACATTATGATTTGTGCAATGGTCTCTGGAATTATTCCACCACCTCATCAATATCATTTCATATGATATCAAAAACCCATCACAATCTATCGATTTCCAAACAAGAAATATGAGATTTCTAAAGGACAAACTAATCCATCATCGACAAAAGCTGAACTTTCTCTACATTCATCAAAGTTTTCTTCTGAAACCTTCATTGTTAAAAGTTCGTGATCCTCGCCAAGTATGGACTGTTTTAGAACTACTTAAAACTTCCTTTCCACAAGTATCTACCCGTACTATCTTCTATGCAATGGAATGTGAAAACATAGGTTACAAGTCTTGTATGGGCGGGACTTGCAACTGAATTGTTTGACATCGCCTTTGTTTAGTGGACAGTTTCCCAAAAGCAACGGACATATCACAAGTATACCTAATTTAGGTATTTGAAAATTTTATCGAACCTTGGCTAAATATAGACTAGTCACCTATATTTAACCTAGGGACAGTAGAATATAGTCTGACTAACTATATTCGACTTAAAATTTTCAAATACTGAGAATAGTTGTACTAGGGTTATGTTCAGATTAAATTCCTACTTGAACTCGATAAACCACCAGAATTTATTAAAACGATCTAGAGACACGATAGTGCCTTACCACTCAGCGAAATCTTAACACCTTATTTGTACTGCCTAATTTCATTCTTGAAAGTTTTCATTTATAAGATAATCCTGTAACAACCCGCATTTTCAGGACATTTCTCATATTCACTATTCATCATTTACTATTCACTGGTCACTATTCATCATTTTCGGAGTCAGTTTGTGATTCCGAGAAGCGTTCAAAAATTTTACTATTCATATGACACTATTCATTTCCGGAAGGAAATCACTATTCACGATTGCCGTTCATTTCATCGTAAACTGAGTTTACGAGTCTTCAAATTCGCGTAACCAATGTGATTTCACTGTGAATTCATGCATCATTCATTAATGACACTTCATATAGACTAGAGTAGTCTACAAATCATCAATCTTTAATTACTACACGGATATGCATCATTTCTATATACGTATGTTTAATTTGTAATTAACGTTACCACTCAGTTTTTACTACGAACGTATACCCAATACTCCCGACTACGATCCTAACATATTTTCATACTTATTATAATGATATAAAAATTATATTATTAATTTACCCGGTGTTTTGAAACCGATTACTATATTTCACGGTCGGAGCTTATTACTTCGTCGGTTTGTGTTATTTCAATTCAATAATTTGTCTAACACCCGATTCTTGCAAGGAATAATATTTTACAACTTCGTCGTATTTTATTTCACCTTGTTAACATTTATTTTTAGTTAACTCGATACCCGATAACACCCAATGTACAAAATATCTAACCAATACTTGCACAATTAGACATAAATATTAATGAGCACACAAAACCATTTCCTTGTTTCCCTCCTTTGTGCCCCCCCCCCCCCCTAGCCACCTTAAGCATTAATAATTTGGACCAACTTTTTGACAAAGACCACATATATATACTCCATTTCATCCCATCTTTTTCATTAACACACCAACAAAGCTAGCACAAAAACACTCTCTTCTCTCCTTCTTTGTGTGTGTGGATCGGCCAAGAACAACACAAGAGGTCATCCATTGATTTTTCAAGATCCAAGTAATTATCAAGCCTTAGTATTGATTTAGTTGGGGTTTTGTGGTAAAAACCCTAAGTTATTATACATTTTCTCCTCAAATCACTCCAATATTTCAAGTAAGCTTCAATAACATCTTTATAATCTTTTCATACTCTCATTTCACTAGTTACATGTTATATTTTCAAGATATATTGGTAAAACATGCAAATATACTATGATCCATACCACTTATTGTTTATTTTTGTTTATAAACATAGATCTACAATTTTTATTAGCAATCTCATTAGATCCACTAAGATTGATGATGTTTAGGAACCCATGACACCCTAATAAGGTGTATGGTAGGATTGGGTATTTGTGGAGTTGATTTGAAGTAGATTGGTTAAGTCTTGAACAAGTTACAAACTAGAAAAGTTGATTTTTACAACTATATAAAAGCTACTGTCCATTTTTGTAAAACGGGGGAAACTCAGGGTCTAGGGTATAACTTTGGACCAAGGATTTAGAAAATACATTCCGAGACGAAACTATGGCCGAAAATGGGGATAAAAACGAGTTAATAACAAAGGAGATATGATTTTCCGAATATTAACAACGAAAAATACTTTCAAATATAGGTTCTGTCCCAAATCGCCAATTTCAGAAAACTCAGGGGTTTCCGGGTAACATTGGGTTAGATATTCAGAAAATACTTTCAAAAACGAAACCGTGGCCGCTTGAATCACTAAAATACGAGTTACGACGAAAAAGATATGCTATTTTCAATTTTAACGACGAAAAGTATTTTCTGAAAAATAGCTTGCTGTTGAACAGTTTTTCATGGACTGTTTCAAGACGTAAAACTTGATCTAGCCGTCCCGACTTATCAAAAATATATTAGTATGTTGTCCCACGATTCCGGGGATATAAAGAACGTAGAAAACGAGCTTATAACGAAAAAGATACAAGCGTTTGAACTTAGACGATTTTTACAAATTTCCATCAGCTTTTCTATTATTATTTTGCCGCAAAACTGTCTTTCCGAGACACCACTTTCTTGGCTGTTTTTCTTCATGATCGGATCAATTTGAGTCCGAGCCGTAGTTTTATGAAATCAAGATCTTCCAACAAGCTTTTCAAATCAATTGTCCGTTTGTCGAATAGACTTATAACGAATAAACTACAACCTCATCTATATACCCGATAAACTATATATATTTTGACAGCTTTTTCTATAATGAAATTTTCTAAGTATTGAACATAATACTTTCAAGTAACAACAATAGGAGTCGATTTTCTCATCGATCAAGACCCGTATAACCAAAAGTTAAATGACACGACTTCAAGATATTGTTACAAGGTTTTCAAAAACGCCGAGTTTCATCACTAACCCTTAACGTACAACATTTCGCGACTTGTTTTGCGAGGCCATTTTGGGCATATTTTCAAGTAATAAAAATGTTATTTTTGCGACAAAAACCTTATATTTGCCAATAGAACACCAAACAAGGATCGTGGAGTACCGTTTCAACCTATTTCCATGAAAAGTGGTTATTAACCTAACAAGACGTCAAAAACGTATTTGTCGACGATAAACGTTATTTTCAAAACTAATGAGTGGTATCGATAACATACGTATTTGCATGTGTAGCGTCATTTCATTTCTTACATTAGATCATATCATTCATATTAGGTTGCGGTTAGAGATCGTGCCTCATTTCTGTGTATTCATTGTTGTCATCGTAGCTATTGCACCAGGTGAGTTCATAACCCCTACTTTTACTTGTTTCACAACTGTTTTGGGGGAAGATACATGCTCTTTACTATTTAAATTCAATGCTTGTTTTACTTGAATGCGATTCATTTTCTCAAACATTACTGGATGGTTGAAATACTTGATTGATTATTTGAATACATTTTGAATTACTTATTCCATCCTTGATTTCTTTCTTATGAACACAAGTTCTTGCTTTTGCGGACATAAATATAAAACTGTTACTTTGCCTGAGTTACCTATTACTATCACTGAAGTCCCCTTTATCATGAACCGTTAATTACATGCGTGTGAGCGCGAATGCTGTGGATAGATCTATTTGGGTTGACACCCCGTCCGAGTTGGTCGCGCCAACTTGTCAAACGGACGCATATCATTCGGATTACTTCCGAGTGTCTGGCAAACACTTAATTGGGGCATTTTATGCTTGATTGCATACGATTACGTCGAGCTTCGGGGCCATGAGCTTTAGGCACTGTATACCTTATTTTTAGCTGTGACATTGTATTTGTTATATTGTCTTGCTACTGAAAATCTAGTGTTCCGCAAATGACTTGTTTACTTAAACATATTACTTTTGGCAGTGGGTTGTGAACACACAGGTTACAAGTCTCTTATGGCGGGACTTGCAACTGAGTGGATTTACGATGCCTTTGCTGGGAAATACTTGATTTCTGGAAACACTTGTTTACGGGAAATACTTGTTTACTTAAAACTATGAACTCACCAGCTTTATGCTGACGTCTTAGCATGTATTTTCAGGTTTTAAGTAATGGCACACTACAGGAGGTTTTGGCAGGGCATGGCATGGTCATAGAAGACTCTGATATTCATTTGGGGGCCGTTTTTAAAACTATTTTAAGGGCCTACTTCCGCACTACTTTTAACAATGTAAATTCAACATTTTTGATTAAGCTATTTTATTCTAAATAATTCAAGTGAAAACCAGTTTTGAACATGTGTTGTAATACCAATTGAGTTACACCCCAGCTACATGTATGCTTCCGCTGGACCCGATTCTGGGGGTGTGACAGATTGGTATCAGAGCTTTGGTTATAGCGAACTAAGTGTTTTTAAAACCTAGACTATAGCTACTTTCAAGAAAACTTAACCCTATGACCGTCACGTGCCTGCCTGCCAAGCTGAAGCCTCATTTGTGGTTAGTTGCTCACAATAGGTTATGAGATTGTTATCTCATTATCTGGTATATTATATTCATTTATTATAGTTGATTACTATAATTGTCTTTCATATAAGCATGTTCACGTATTATATATGTCCCCGCATTATGTTTTCCTTGCATAGTTTCATCAATCGACCTCGAGTTTGGTCACTTGCTTTTGTCTTTCAAAACGTTTTGGTATTTGTGAAGGACATAGTCTTAGTATAACTGAGCTGAGTATTTCAAAATTCATGAAACCTCGGTGGAATATAGATTGGTCATCTATCTTCAACCCGGGATAGTGAGATATAGGCTGACCACCTATGTCTGACTCAGAAGTGAATTTTGCAACACTGAGAATGGTTATAATAAAATTTTGTCTGGAATGAATTCTCTACTCAATTTCCAAATGTTTCATTCATGTGTGTGTATACTCTCGTTGTTGGAACCTTCATACTTTTCATCACTTCGTAAACCACCGATTGGAAGCATGTCATCTAGTCATTTTATTTCATGAACTTTCATATTTATGCACAATACACTCATATCACATTATTTTCTTTTGTCACAATCTCATTTTGTTGCAGTTGTCACAGTCTCTTCCCTTCTCACCGTCACTATCATTTCTTTTCCCCACCCCCATATATTCAAAGAATTAGGTGACACTCTATAGATTCCGATGTCACTCATCCCTCACTACTCCCTATATTGATAAGTGGATATTATAAATGACCTCCCTAGGAAAGACTTTCCATACCTTCTATGTGGATGATCCCTCGGTACCTTAAGATCATTCATAACTCAACAGAAATCTCAGGATATTGCAAAACAATTCGAACCACTATCACTGGCCTGATCGCCAAAATTCTATAGAGATAAATCCAACCTCTTAACCAAGACTATAAATTGAACATGTCCTCACCAATAGCCTTTATTCAAACATGTTAGACACCTATGCATTTGTGCATACATACATACCTGGCTATTTTATCCTCTTAATACTTTCATTTTTAAATGGATTTTCTCCAAAACTACCGTTATACAAAACATATATCTTATAAGAAATACTTTTCTGATGCACTTATTTTGACAAGCAATTTCCTTTTGGCTAATCTTTTACAAAACTATTGAATGTTACAAAATTTTAAAAATCGCTCTTTGGTAAATCATACTATCCACCTTATGTTAAAAATTTTCCTATATTGCATAACTACTAAATTTTGAAACATCAAGAAGGATGTTACCTAAAAAGCCGTTTGCTTAAACTTGTAAATTCAATTATTCGGGGAAGGTTTATGAACAAAACACAATCTCAAAACAAACTTTGAAAATCAATCACTATATTACCTCACTTATACCTTTAGGAGTTTGTGAGTTGATGACCTATAACTTGGGGAAAATCTTAGTAATGGAGACTAAGCACCGTAGGTGGAGAAAGACTCAATTCCTGACATCTTGCGAAGGATCACAACCTTATCCTAATCTATTATTTTCAACAACACCCTTTTACGGATTTAACCCCGTAAGTCTTTCAAAACAAGATTCATGATACCCATTTCAATTATTCCTAATAAAGGAATTTGATTCACCTCAACTCCTAACGATTTCATTAAGATCTCTTTGGAACCACACCACCTATTACCTGTAGACCAATAGTCAGAATTTGAGATTGATTCAAACCTAGGGAGATATGCTCAAATCGGGTGTGATTGACACTAGAAATGGTTGGATTAACCATTTTCCATAAATCAAATTCAGTTGCAACCATAGTTATCACACGAGCTTAGAGACTACACCATTCGAAGCACTCTTTGGTCGATGTGCCAACATCCATTGACGGATCAAAACTTGGAAAAGCCCAACTCACTAGTCCCGTAAGCATTCATGAAATAACCAGGAATTTCCTACAAATCAAGAATCAATTACAAGTTCGATAAGCGGTAAACCACTAGAATTTCAAGTTTGTGGCATGATTATGTTGAAAGTTCTGCCTAGGAAAGGCATAATACCATTCAGAAAACTTCATAAAGTTAAACCCGATATACACTGAACCATTTCCGATTTCTGACAGAGTAGGCCTAGTGGCCGTCAGACTTGAACCTTGTTAGAGCTCAGTAGCTTACACAATTATATCATCATCTTTTAACCAATACAACTTCAGAGACTAACACAAACTGAACTTCGGGACGAAGTTCCTTTTAAGGGGGTGAGACTGTAACAACCCGCATTTTCAGGACATTTCTCCTGTTCACTATTCATCAGTTACTATTCATCATTTACTATTCATCGGTCACTATTCATCATTTACTATTCATCATTTTTGGAGTCAGTTTGTGATTCCGAGAAGCGTTCAAAAATTTTACTATTCATATGACACTATTCATTTCCGGAAGGAAATCACTATTCACGATTGCCGTTCATTTCATCGTAAACCGAGTTTACGAGTCTTCAAATTCGCGTAACCAATGTGATTTCGCTGTGAATTCATGCATCATTCATTAATGACACTTCATATAGACTAGAGTAGTCTACAAATCATCAATCTTTAATTACTACACGGATATGCATCATTTCTATATACGTATGTTTAATTTGTAATTAACGTTACCACTCAGTTTTTACTACGAACGTATACCCAATACTCCCGACTACGATCCTAACATATTTTCATACTTATTATAATGATATAAAAATTATATTATTAATTTACCCGGTGTTTTGAAACCGATTACTATATTTCACGGTCGGAGCTTATTACTTCGTCGGTTTGCGTTATTTCAATTCAATAATTTGTCTAACACCCGATTCTTGCAAGGAATAATATTTTACAACTTCGTCGTATTTTATTTCACCTCGTTAACATTTATTTTTAGTTAACTCGGTACCTGATAACACCCAATGTACAAAATATCTAACCAATACTTGCACAATTAGACATAAATATTAATGAGCACACAAAACCATTTCCTTGTTTCCCTCCTTTGTGCCCCCCTAGCCACCTTAAGCATTAATAATTTGGACCAACTTTTTGACCAAGACCACATATATATACTCCATTTCATCCCATCTTTTTCATTAACACACCAACAAAGCTAGCACAAAAACACTCTCTTCTCTCCTTCTTTGTGTGTGTGGATCGGCCAAGAACAACACAAGAGGTCATCCATTGATTTTTCAAGATCCAAGTAATTATCAAGCCTTAGTATTGATTTAGTTGGAGTTTTGTGGTAAAAACCCTAAGTTATTATACATTTTCTCCTCAAATCACTCCAATATTTCAAGTAAGCTTCAATAACATCTTTATAATCTTTTCATACTCTCATTTCACTAGTTACATGTTATATTTTCAAGACATATTGGTAAAACATGCAAATATACTATGATCCATACCATTTATTGTTTATTTTTGTTTATAAACATAGATCTATAATTTTTATTAGCAATCTCATTAGATCCACTAAGATCGATGATGTTTAGGAACCCATGACACCCTAAGAAGGTGTATGGTAGGATTGAGTATTTGTGGAGTTGATTTGAAGTAGATTGGTTAAGTCTTAAACAAGTTACAAACTAGAAAAGTTGATTTTTACAACTATATAAAAGCTACTGTCCATTTTTGTAAAACGTGGGAAATTCAGGGTCTAGGGTGTAACTTTGGACCAAGGATTTAGAAAATAAATTCCGAGACGAAACTATGGCCGAAAACGGGGATAAAAACGAGTTAATAACGAAGGAGATATGATTTTCCGAATATTAACAACGAAAAATACTTTCAAATATAGGTTCTGTCACAAATCGCCAATTTCAGAAAACTCAGGGGTTTCCGGGTAACTTTGGGTTAGATATTCAGAAAATACTTTCAAAAACGAAACCGTGGCCACTTGAATCACTAAAATCCGAGTTACGACGAAAAAGATATGCTATTTTCAATTTTAACGACGAAAACTATTTTCTGAAAAATAGCTTGCTGTTGAACAGTTTTTCATGGACTGTTTCGAGACGTAAAACTTGATCTAGCCGTCCCGACTTATCAAAAATATATTAGTATGTTGTCCCACGATTCCGGGGATATAAAGAACGTAGAAAACGAGCTTATAACGAAAAAGATACAAGCGTTTGAACTTAGACGATTTTTACAAATTTCCATCAGCTTTTCTATTATTATTTTGCCGCAAAACTGTCTTTGCGAGACACCACTTTCTTGGCTGTTTTTCTTCATGATCGGATCAATTTGAGTCCGAGCCGTAGTTTTATGAAATCAAGATCTTCCAACAAGCTTTTCAAATCAATTGGCCGTTCGTCGAATAGACTTATAACGAATAAACTACGACCTCATCTATATACCCGATAAACTATATATATTTTGACAGCTTTTTCTATAATGAAATTTTCTAAGTATTGAATATAATACTTTCAAGTAACAACAATAGGAGTCGATTTTCTCATCGATCAAGACCCGTATAACCAAAAGTTAAATGACACGACTTCAAGATATTGTTACAAGGTTTTCAAAAACGCCGAGTTTCATCACTAACCCTTAACGTACAACATTTCGCGACTTGTTTTGCGAGGCCATTTTGGGCATATTTTCAAGTAATAAAAATGTTATTTTTGCGACAAAAACCTTATATTTGCCGATAGAACACCAAACAAGGATCGTGGAGTACCGTTTCAACCTATTTCCATGAAAAGTGGTTATTAACCTAACGAGACGTCAAAAACGTATTTGTCGACGATAAACGTTATTTTCAAAACTAATGAGTGGTATCGATAACATACGTATTTGCATGTGTAGCGTCATTTCATTTCTTACATTAGATCATATCATTCATATTAGGTTGCGGTTAGAGATCGTGCCTCATTTCTGTGTATTCATTGTTGTCATTGTAGCTATTGCACCAGGTGAGTTCATAACCCCTACTTTTACTTGTTTCACAACTGTTTTGGGGGAAGATACATGCTCTTTACTATTTAAATTCAATGCTTGTTTTACTTGAATGCGATTCATTTTCTCAAACATTACTGGATGGTTGAAATACTTGATTGATTATTTGAATACATTATGAATTACTTATTCCATCCTTGATTTCTTTCTTATGAACACAAGTTCTTGCTTTTGCGGACATAAATATAAAACTGTTACTTTGCCTGAGTTACCTATTACTGCCACTGAAGTCCCATTTATCATGAACCGTTAATTACATGCGTGTGAGCGCGAATGCTGTGGATAGATCTATTTGGGTTGACACCCCGTCCGAGTTGGTCGCGCCAACCTGTTAAACGGACGCATATCATTCGGATTACTTCTGAGTGTCTGGCAAACACTTAATTGGGGCATTTTATGCTTGATTGCATACGATTACGTCGAGCTTCGGGGTCATGAGCTTTAGGCACTGTATACCTTATTTTTAGCTGTGACATTGTATTTGTTATATTGTCTTGCTACTAAAAATCTCGTGTTCCGCAAATGACTTGTTTACTTAAACATATTACTTTTGGCAGTGGGTTGTGAACACACAGGTTACAAGTCTCTTATGGCGGGACTTGCAACTGAGTGGATTTACGATGCCTTTGCTGGGAAATACTTGATTTCTGGAAACACTTGTTTATGGGAAATACTTGTTTACTTAAAACTATGAACTCACCAGCTTTATGCTGACGTCTTAGCATGTATTTTCAGGTTTTAAGCAATGACACACTACAGGAGATTTTGGCAGGGCATGACATGGTCATAAAAGACTCTGATATTCATTTGGGGGCCGTTTTTAAAACTATTTTAAGGGCCTACTTCCGCACTACTTTTAACAATGTAAATTCAACATTTTTGATTAAGCTATTTTATTCTAAATAATTCAAGTGAAAACCAGTTTTGAACCTGTGTTGTAATACCAATTGAGTTACACCCCAGCTACATGTATGCTTCCGCTGGACCCGATTCTGGGGGTGTGACAAATCCGAACTACTATCTTGGGATAGTTATCAATTCTCCTCTTCATCCCGTAGAAGTACTATCCTGTTTAGGTCCTAAGGATACCATTCCGTCTTAAACCTTTAAAATCTCTTAAAATTTTAAAGTAAACTTGACATCTCTACCAATATTAATGTTAAACATACACTACACACTTTCGTTCATCAACATATCACATCATTATCTTCACAACCGTTGCAAACACAAGCTCATTAACAGATCTTGATGCACTTTTAAAGCTCAAATCATCCTTAGTTACACCACAAGTACCCTCATTAGCTTTACAAGATTGAATATTCATCTTGTACTTTTGGAACACCAGTATCATCTCGTAATACACTACCTTGTAACTCACCGGCTAATTGTGAATGTTGTGTTGGGAATTCTTAAGTAGGATGATTTGTAATTATTTGAATGGATTGGGATGCCTTTTCATTTAAATAAAGAAATTGTAAATCACCGAACCATAAGTTTATATTTCCCTATTTACATTGTTTGGGATGCCTCTCTATGTAAATAAAGAATTATAAACAAGTGGGCTTATTTGTATCCGAAATAACATAAGTATGAAGTCAATAAACACTAGGTACAACAACAGATTACCTACTAGACTATGATTGCAACTACTATCCCAATTTCCATTGATATTCAACTACTATATCAATTCCTATTAATATTCGATTGCTATATCAATTTCCTTTGATATGCGACTATTATATGAATCTCTATTAATCACTCTTAATACCTACATAAAAGTAAGCCTCATCCTACACCATACACTGAAACGACAAATCAAACTACATCACCGGTAATCCCAGACTTTAGTCCCCATAAGTAACCACACCTCTTCATCGACACCACTCCAATATATAACACACATAGAACTTCGGGACTGATGAGGCGAAAAATGATCCGTTTTTAGGGGGTCATTTAAGCCCGAATCCGAATTTATTTGATCAAATATTGCCCTAAATCGTTCCTTTTGTGATTTTAGGTGTTTGGAGAGTGAATTCTGGAAAAGAAGCCATTTTGGACGTTTTTGGAGCATAAAAGTGAAGAAAACGACAAAGTACCAAATTTCCATGCTGAAGATACAAGGTGACGGCGTCAAGAGTAATATCTTGACGGCGTCAGACATGAAGATTAAAATACCGAAGGTGGTGACGGCGTCAAACGCCTTCATGACGGCGTCAAAGTGGCAAGAATAAAATACCGTGGTCGGTGACGACATCACATAGGCCGTCATAAGTAGATCAAGGCCGTCCGAGGAAGTATATGGCGGCGAGGTGACGGCGTCACATGTAACTCTTGACGCCGTCAGCCTACTTTTCCTATATATAGTTTTCTAGTTTTTTTCATTAAAAAGGGAGAAGTTTTGGTGAAACCCTAAAGACGAATTTGGTGCCTCTTTTACAGGTTTTTCAAGGGTTCCAAACCCTTGATACCTTGCATTGTAATTGAGATAAGTGTTCTTCTAATTCAATCAATATGTCTATGTGTTGGTTGTTTATCTCTTGTTCTTGTCTCAATTCCATTATGCTAGGCTAGATCTCTCTTGTGTTTGCTTAGATCTAATGAAACCTAGATGTTGATTATGTGTTGATTACTTGTTTATTCTTGTTCTTGGATGAATGATTTATATGTTAGGCTTAAGAAAACTGGCAGATCTCCAAATGGTAACATGCTTGAACGTCTTAAGAAACATGAACCGAGGCGTACTAGGTCTTTATTGGTTGTATTTAATGCATGAGCCACTGTTTATAATCCCTATAGTTGTACTGGGTCATGGTGTAGGAGGAGATAAGAGCTCATAGAGTTGGGGAGTTATGTATGCCACCCCACGAATGATATTAAGGAATACAATCCGTCATCCATACAAGTATAACAAGTAATTAACATGTAAAAGATATCTAGGGAGTAGTGAAGTCTAAGTAAACACAATTTCTCCAATTACTGCTCACAACCTTAGTATAATTTAGTTTGTTTTCATTTTTATTATTTTATTTTGATTATATATTAGTTTTGGGTTAGTTGAATAGCAACTAATTCCGCCCACTCCTTCAAAAACCGAGATTTTAATTGCTTTCTAAAAAATATAAAAACACAAAAATAATCATCCCTCACCTCTAGAACTAGTAAATTAGGTTTTCTAATCCTAGCGACACTATTCCTAAGCTGAACGATCAATCCCCCGGTACTTGTCACTGTACCATACTATAACGATCAGGTACACTGCCTGGTGGGGGTTGTAAGCTTCTCGAGATCCCTCGAGAGGTAAAGCAAGGTGCGATTCCCACGCATCAGGGACGAAGTTCCCCGTAAGGGGTAGAGACTGTAACAATTCGCAATTTCAGGTTAACTTCTATTCCCGGAAAATTTCACTATTCACTTTTACTATTCACTTTTACTATTCATTTTTCCCGAAATTTTTACGGAAATTTGATTTTTGTTTTTTGGCCTTGAGTGATAAATCATTTCTATGGAAAATTAAAAGTTTGACACTCATCAGATCATTTTCGTGAAAGTTAATAAGGAATTACACGTTTTAGGGTAAAACGTCATTCAAAAATTCTACGCACAACGAAACTCGACCGCGTTAATTTTCCCCGTATCAGAAAAATGTTTGATACACTCATGATTTATTTGAGAATTAATCATGACTGTGAAAAACATGACCAAAATAAACCTCGGCCGTGAAAACTAGAATTTTCAGTTTTAAGCTCTTTTACTCAGCCGTAACCTTAGCCTATACCTGCACCGCGTTTCTAAGACGATTTGAGTTTTCACATTTTTGGAAAAGTCAACATATTTTTCCCTCCTCCTTTGACAAAAAATCATTCCTTGATTTTATAAGTCATTCCTTGATTTTTAGGCTTACGGTTTTGTGTCTAAAAGACATTTAATACCAACCGACACTAGACTGAGCCCAGTATAGACATTATAAGTTATTTTGAATCATTTTTATCCTATTAGAAAAGTAACATTTTACTTTTCTCAATTTTACGCAATATTCGTATGTTTTACGTATTACGCGTTTTAGACCCGTGTTTCCAGTTTTAGCACCCCAATGGAACCTACCACTCATTTTATATTTTATTATGGAGTATAATGACATGTTTAACCATTCTTCCAAGTTTCGTATTTTTACGATACCCAGTTTTACGTTTCGTGGCTTAACCATTTACGGTTAGCATTTTACGGAGCCAAAACTAACTCAATAACTTGGATAATACCATCAAAAGTCAACACTTCCTCCCCAAGTATATGGGGGGATTCACACCCTTGTTTGTCATGATCTTATGCTATGTAACCTTGGATGATTACAAGTGTTAAACTTGGTCTCCAAGGGTTGACTAGTCATACATGTAACCTCCTCAATGGCATATAAATATCCCTCTCTTCCTCCTCTTGTACGCCACACATAACACATACCATCACCTCATCCTTAGCTCATTTACTTCCAAGTTTCATGCAAGATTCAAGAGCATAACAACACATAAACTCTAGTTTGGTTTTGATTCATCAAACTACTTCCAAACCTTAGAAACTTTGGTAATTTCTCTTGAGTTTGAATCTACTCAAGTCACCTCAACTTTCATCATCTCCCTTTCAAGAATACAAGTGTAGAAAGATTGCTTGAAGTGAATTAGGGTGAAGCTAAAGTCTATCAAAGTCCTTTTCCTTACATGCTACTTACCTTTCTTTGTTGAAAGCCAAAAGTTGTAAGCAAAACCCTAACATACTTCTTGTTAAATATCATTATCATGTTATTTACATATCATTTATGCTATATTATGTCTTGTATTCATCTCCATGATGTATAAAAATGAATAAACCAAGTTATTGTTTATGATTGTTAAGATAAGTTATTGAAACAAGTAAAATAGTGACTTTATTGTTGTAATCTGATCAAAATGGAAAAATTATGATATTGGATCATTACATATTGTAGTAGAGGATTTAACAAGGAAACCATAGCAATTTGAACCACCTAAAACGAGTATACGAGACAAAAGTTATGACGATTTGAAGTTACCAAAACTTTGCGGCAAAACTGCCAAAATAGTTTCTGTGACAGAACCTAAAACACGCAAAAAGAGGCCTTTCTGGTCCGTTTCATGAAAAAGTTAAAAGCACGAAAGTTGTCCAGAATCACGTTTTCTTCAAAAATTCAGGAGCACGTCTCTAGAAAACTAATAACGAATGAGATTTTTCTCAGTTTCTTAACAGCTATTTACATATATAAGTCACTATATAAAGGTTATGGTTCATAAAGACCAAAGAGGTCTTATGACCTAGAATCAAGACCACAACCATGGATAGAGCCAAGGTTGAGTCTCAAGACCATGGAACAACGACCAAAAGTCATGGCAAGGCCATGACTAAATGACCATATAAACTTACTTAGGCGATAACATGAACTAAAAGTTGGCGATAACTTGAACAAACAATTTGGATCTACTTCATCTAAAAGAACCATGAGATATCACAAGTATTTGTCATTCAAGTTATAAGAAACTTACCCTAATAACAATCTTCATGTAAAAATAAACTTTCCTAAGTTTATTCAAATATTGGACATGTAATTTTCGGATCAAAACTTATATATATATATATATATATATATATATATATATATATATATATATATATATATATATATATATATATATATACTTTATCAACTACTACAATAGTAGGGAGCCTCATGTGAGGAGTTCATTATGTAAGCCGTCGAGATGAGTTGTGGATTTACGAATTAAAGTGTCCTGGCTCCTCGAACGTTTACTAACATGACTTCTGAATTATGTCGGCCCGAACGGTAGTAAACGATATATAAAACATACATGTTTCATGAATCATTTCTTTCAAAGACTTACACTATACATCATACTACATCATGGACTAAATGCAAGATATATATATATATATATATATATATATATATATATATATATATATATATATATATATATATATATATATATATATATATATATATATATATATATATATATATATATATATATATATATATATATATATAAGCACATCTTGATATTCATTACTCAAATCCTAAGTCGCAACATTCTATTATAGGTTGCTCGTAGAAACCTTCTCGATCCAACCATTACCTTCATTACTTGCTATCTTACTTAAGGTGAGTTCATAGCCCCACTTTCCATTACTTAATTGTTTTACAAACCCTTGGGGGGAATACATGCTATTTTAACCGAACACAATGCTTTCAAATTGTATGCTTGCCTGATTGTTTTATTATCACTAAGTACCAGCCTTGCTAAACCGAGATCCCTTATTATGAACCATTTAATCACTAGCAATAGTGAGCGCAAATATTGTGAATAGGCCTATTGGGATTGACGAATCCCATTTGTATTGACTAAGTTCATACAAATGCATTAATATTTGAGACATGGGTATGACAGCAAAGTACCTACCGGGATAAATCTGCCGATCGATATTGGTACACGTTAATGTTTTGGTGTCATAAGCTTAGTATGATAATAACTATTTTGTTTTCCAAACATTGGTGTGAGTCTATAGCTCACACAACCAACATATTGTGTTCAAACATTAAACAAACTCTATGAATATCACTTAACCTTTGTGTTGACCTCTCAAGCATGTATTTCAGGTTCATGATGATCAAGGATGGCACGGAAGGGCAAGGATACTCAAGAGGGCTATAAATTTTATTATCATTCAAAAACTCATTTAATGTAAATTGTAAACATGGAACCATTTGGGACCTCATTTTTGTAATCTCTGATATTTATACAACTTGAATGATAAATCTTTTAAAACGACTCAATTGGAGTTCGTTTTCTATTATTGTGACTATTGTGCTGTCCAGTAACACCCAGTTTGAATTCCACTGCATCCATGAATCGGGGGTGTTACACTTCTGTTATTGTCGGAACGATCATAGCAATTCAAGAAGAGGAGGGATGGTGGTATTTGGGATGTAGAAAGTGTAGCAAGGAAGTGGTGAAAGAAAGGGAATTTGTTGATCTCGATACTGATGTAAAAAGTCAAGCAACAAATGGCGCTGATCAATGGAGATGCACCAAGTGCAACGAAATTGTTAAAGCCATCAGGTCAATGTACGTTTACAAATTTAGTATTAACCATCACATAAATGACATATGCACAATCAATGTGTCACCCTTTGTATCTAACAAAGCATTTAAAAATTCACCTTTTGTAGATTTCGCCTTCAAGTGCGCGTTCAAGATGAATCTGGCACAATGTCGCTCTCTATGTTCAATGATGAAGTGCAGTCGTTGACCGGTAGATCAGCCTATCAACTTTGCAAAAAGTATGGCTTGAAGGTAAATATTGTGTACTATGTTGAATTGTTGACCAAATCTTTATGGTTGTTTAGTATAAATGATGTTACTAATATGCTATAAATTTGTTGTTTAGAATGCTGATCAACAAATCTTCCCATCTGAGATCACTGGATTGGTTGGTAAAAGGCTTGCTTTTAAAGTCTCTATTGATGAATACAATATTAAAAAAGATGTTGCCTGTATTCACTGTCTTGCGTCTATCGGATGATGTTGATATTCTGAATGCTCTCACCGCATCAGCTACACCCATAAAGGTAATTACTATATGTTAAATTAAAATTACCGGTTAATAGATCTTCAACGAATTTGCAACAAGTTGTCTTAAAAATTCATTTTAAATCAATAGGATAATGAGGCGACAAGTTCAAAGTCTGTGGGGATATCCGCTTTGGTAAGTATTGTTTTTGTTTCCATATTGAAATAGAAAATATATTTTTAAAGAAACATCTATATTCCTTTTACCTTTTACTTGCAGGACCTTGAATCTTAAACTGATGAGAATGTTACACCAACCAATTTATTGAAAAGTACCGCCACTAGCCCTCCTGCTAAAAGCATCAGCGGTAAACGACCTTCTGATGTGGAGCCAACCAGTGAGTGTTCAAAGACTAAAAGGCAGATTATTGATATCAAAGTTGTGAAAAATCCTTGAATATTGTGAAGGAAGTCCATATTGGTGCTCGACAATAAATTGATGCATACCACTCTTTCATTGAAAGACACTTTTACAAAGAGTTTGCAGTTATTTCACCCATTTTAAACATTTTGAATTAATTGTTTGTGACTGGGGAGTCCCAAACACTTTTTAGACTATATGTTGCAGTTTGAACTAAGATATTTTTGTCGTTTTTTTGTGAATGGGGAGTCCCATTCATATGTTTAGACTTGGCAATATTATGGAATGAATGTTTAGGTCTTTATATACTAATCGTTCATAAATTAGATTGTGGTGTTGTTTGTTTTATTTCTTATTGTACACGAACAAACATTGCAAGAATGGAGACGCTATCATCTTTGTTTTTAAGATTTATTTTTAATTTGTAACAAATGAGTGTGATTAGTAAAAAAAATGATTGGGGTTTGTCCAATTCATTTGAAATTATATTGTAGTCAAGTTTTTAATAAAGTTGTGTAATTAATATACTATTCTTTTTACGTTTTAATGTTTTTCATATGTTTTCTATATAATTTGCAAATGATCTTCCAAAAATATGCAAATATCAATTCTCGATTGTTCCAAAAATATGCAAATTTTCATAATGAATGTAATTTGCACCAAGTGAGTATCTTTAATTATTTGCACCAAATGAATATATATGCAAATTTTTAATATGTTATTTGTAGTATCTTTTTCATTGAATATAATTTGCAAATGATCTTCCAAAAATATGCAAATTGCAATTCTCGATTGTTCCAAAAATATGCAAATTTTCATAATGATTTGCTAACTTATTTTGTCTGTATTTTTAATTGCTTCCCAACAAGATTTTATACTTCTTAAATTGCAAATATCAATTCTCGATTGTTTCTAAATAAATAAACAATCAAATCATGGTATAAAATAAATAACCATTAATATATATAAAGCGTTTCTAAATTTACAAGTCTCCTTATATGATATAAATTTGGTGCAACATCACATACTAACTACATCATATAGTGAAATGCCTTTACGATTCAACAATGGTAATCGAAGGATAAGAGCTTACAAGTAAGTTATAGATCATTATATTCTTACGTATTTGTAATATATTTCATGTTATCTATATCTAATCCTATCATTTTCGATTATAACAGTGAATTTGGTGTTGCTCCTCCTACCATTGACATATGCATTCATCATGGTGGTAGAGTTGTAACTACGAATGTGCTATACGATTATTGGGGTGACGATGAACTTATGATATGCAACGTGTCAACCGACAATATAACATACACTACAATTCGACGTTTAGTTGCGCAACATCTAAGTCAATACACTAATGTATTTGCTTACTACTTGCGTATTCCGACTGTCCAAATTGAGGAAGAAGATAGTCTTCGTAAGATAGAACATGAATGGTATGTTGATGCGTGGCTGTCGCAAATTCAAGTTGGTCATGCATTGGATATATACTTGGCTCATCGTCGCTATCCTACGCTTATTGACCAAAATCGTCAAAGATGGCTGGAAAGAAGATGGGAAAGAAACGGAGTGGACATGTTGAGGCTAATCGAAGGTCTGATCGGAATCCAATTCGATGAATATAATCATGTTTTTTCCTTCTTAACATCCATGTTCACTTTTATGTTTACAACTTTCATCTTTGCATATAAATTAATAAGAAACATAATCTTACATAATCAACGCATAATCTTCATTTCGTGACACGAAGTAATGATAAGCCAAATACGTTGATACGATAATACTAATATTCCTATATTCCTACTAAAATACTTTGATCATCCACATTACACACCATATTAGTTTAAAACACATCCTAATATTGAGTTTCTATGGACAACCGTCCGAAAACGTTTATGCTTATAAGCAGTCCACATCACAAAATACTTATCCTAAATATTATCAAGGACAATTCATAATCATGTTTACCCAGAACAACTGATAACAAGTAACATAGCCTCAAACTAAGACGACACCACTATATGGTTTAACACATGTGAAAGATTGGAATTTCAACTGGCTTACGGGAAGGCAACGAAATGCTTTCATCTTTCACAATGTCAATAAGTTTGAACCTAACCATTTTGTTAGGTTCCCAGTAACACTCTTTAACAATGTTCTTCCAGCCACCTTTAATTGTCACGTGATTCTTGTTGTTAGGTTTATCGGTGTGATGTTGCAGCTCCACATCCACATAAAACTCCAATCCTTGATCGTATTTTAGCAGTGCATTATGGTACTGCCACATACGATGTTTTTTCACATACTGATGAGGGGTGTTCTGCATAAAAATTAACATGTATTATACCACTTAACATACTATGACCATCTATTAGAGTATGTAAGACTTTTTACTCAAGCACTTAATAACATAAATGAACATTTGAACGATTACTTACCAAACGATCTTTATCCGTGACGTACGCCAGGACTGGAGCGTAAAAACAATCACTCTCATTGTCATGCTCTGTGTAGTCCTCCCTTTCACATATGTGTTTCATTCTTTCATCTGCATTTCATGGTAAACATTATAAAGTAACAATAAAATTTAAATAAAATTAATAAGTAAATCTTTTGTTTTAAAAAACAAGTACCATTATAAGGAATGCACTTTGATTAATATACCTTCATCTATTGGGCTTCTCATGAAGGGCTTTTTCCAATTCAGCGGCATACGTGGCACACGTTCAGAACGCATCTCTAATCCAGAGACATCAAATGGCATTAGGGAGATAGCATTGTTCAGTAGATTTGTGAAAACCACCCGAGTACCAGCAATCAGGTGTTCAGCTTGAACCAGTACATTCCATCCATGTCCTCCAAACTCATGTATCTGTCTATTTTCATCCAGTATTTCAATTTCACGATGAGTCACCACTACTGCGGGCACGCCAGCAACAAGAATGTTGAATTGCTGATTATCAGTGTTGCTTAGGAAATTGCAAGGAATTACCTGCATAAGAAGTTATTTATAATGATAAATTATAAAGTGAAAATGAAAATACACCCGTAATTAATAGACTTTATGCAATGTGATGATATGCACTTATGTCGTACCGCAGTTTGTTCAGGGTCATCCAACGTAAACAAACATCTACGTTGTCTGTACCCTACTAGAGCCAAGTCATAACCGTTGCATTCATACCCTGCATTGTTGTACCCTGTTACGTAGTAACAGTCCTCCTCCTCTCGAATGAATTGGAACGTGGCCACGTTGACGTATTTGCTATCATCCAAAAAATTTTGCCACTCAGATGAATACAACGCAAAATGACCAGCAACCTTTTTCACGAAAACCTTATGTTTCGTTCCCATATTGTGAATTAAATATACCCAGTTGTTCTTGGGGTACAATGTTTCGGTAAAGAACCGAGGAAGCATCTGAAATTAAAAAATGTGATTCGTATACAAACTTTAACTTAACTTAATATATTTTTAAGATATATATGTATTTCATATACCATGTACCTGTATTGTCCGAATGTTCCTACGGTTTGCCTCTACCAAAAATTGGATGCTCATTCTATTTCACAAAACCACAAAAAGTTGAATGGTCAATACGTTTTTCACATGTATTTGCATACGGATATTATTTTAAAAGCAAATACTAATATAGTATAATCAAGATTGGCTAACCAAATACATAACTACGTTTGACAAATGTATAATCATATACTCCTTTTTAAAGTACTTATTAGTATTTTTTAGTGTTACCCATCTTACTGCAAACGAATCTTCAAAACTATTAACAAATTATTTTAATGATTACATAATAAATATTGGTATTACACTATAAATAGAACTTTATTTTTCAGGTGACAAACAAATATGAACACTACATTACTACCTTCCGCCATTTTTTCATGTACTTTTTAAATCTATATATCAACACTCATTATATTTCCCTATGTGCTTAACCAACTATGATACATGTGTTTAGAATTAGCCAAATAACTTTTGGATAACCTATTTAACAAATAACTTGAAAGTGTTCGAGGTAGTACATATGAAAGTTTTAATACGAATAATATATTCTATAGCTCATTAAACATGTTTACTCAAATAAGTCTAAAATCAACACGAATATCCCATGGTGATAGTATAAGGAAATCACCATACATTTATATGTCACACAAGTTTCTAAAAGGATCTGATCATATAGTTCTTTTAGACTACGCATCCTTACTATTTTCGGCAAACCATTTGATGCATACTTCAAAACTATTAACAAACATATACTATACCCAATCAATTATATTTTGTTGGTTCATCCAAATTTTGAATCTATACAAACATGCATTCACATTTCCTTAAGTGCTTAACCAAATTCTTTGATATTTAGGCTTTCCAATCTTATATTTGGGTTTATAACTTATAAGTATTCCAGTAACCATAAACATCTAATACAACAAACATCTTCCATATGTGATCAAACATGGTTAATGAAATAAGCCTAAATCAACACAAATATATAATGGTTATATTTAAAGAAATACAGCATACATTTACATGTCATAATAATAATCTAAACTATCTGATCACCCCTATTACTTTGAAAACGGCATTACTATTATGATCAACAGTTATAGTATTTTTAATGATCTCTTAAACATATAATAAAAAAACAAAATCGAATTGATAAAGAAAAAAAACTAAAGAAAAAAAACGAAATCGAATTGATAAACTATCTGATCACCCCTATTACTTTGAAAACGGCATTACTATTATGATCAACAGTTATACTATTATGATCAACAATTACATGGTACAAAAGCAAGCTGTTTTTGTCAATATAGTTCTTCTAACTTCTAACTAAATATTCTAATCATGCATGTGAGTTCTATAACCTTTTCAAATCGAATTGATAAAGAAAAAAAAAACTAAAGAAGTTAAGTTTTGGTGTTACCTGATGATGATCAATGCTTTTCAGTTGAAGAAGATGAGATTGAAGATTGATTGGATTTGATATTTGTTTTGCTTAATTACCCCAGCCGTATTCTCACACCTTTCAATACCAACTTGCTTTCTAATGATGAAAATCGTTTAATACACAACTTAAAAGTCTTTTTTATTAAATACACACAAGTTACTTATTTGATTTTAATCAGACAATGTATACATACGAATAAAAAAAAAGTTGTCATACTATGTATAAAATTGCACCATAAACTATTTTTAGAGAAAATATTATTATGGTTAAAAGGATATTTGATTTTATACACAAAAATGATTTGGTTCTATCAACTTTAAAAAAATATATATTTATCTAAATAAACCAATTAAAAATATATCGTTGCCTAATATATGTATCAACTGATTTTCTTTAAAAAAAAACTTTATATGCATACATGGTCATAGTATTTCTTCATTTGCAGCTTTGTAAGTATTTTGCATCAATATGAAGAACATCAAATCATCCAAGGTGCAAATGAGTTTTATTTAGTTTATAAACAACAATAATTAACTATTGCATTCGTACTTTTTATTACATTTGTAGATTACTTTGTATATATTAGTTTTAGTTTCTCATAACTTTGTTTTAATTTAGGTAATCAATGAAGAACAAGCCAGTACTAAATCATCAAATTCAATCGATGCGGCCCGAAAAGATATACCGGTTATTGACTTATCTGATGATGAGTTGGTACGTGTTAATATGTTATGTTGTATACGTTAAATCAAATTGGAGTCTTTTATAATAATGTTTATTTGCTATACATATAGGATTTAACCTTCAACACCCAAGGCAAGATTGTTTCAAATGAAGATGATGTTGTTGTGAAAAAAAATGTTCGTCATTATGGTTTATCCGATGATGAGAACGTTTTACCTTTATCAAAGAAGAATACACGAGAAGAGCATGATGAAAATGGCGAAAAAATGGTATGGAATCATATGATTAGTCAAAGAGCTTATTTATTTATTTTTTTCCCGTATGAAATAAAAGGAGAGTGATACTATATATGTCTAAATTGTATTTTATGGCAATGTTAAAATAGGAATTCGAGGACACAAACCCTGTTAGGTTTACGAGGAGCAGTAACTCTACACAAACTTCCATTTCAAAAAAACGTCGTTTTACAATTTTTGATGATCTCTCTGATGACGTCGACGATAAAGGCAAAGGAGTTGATCAGGATCATAACCCGCTGATTGATCAATCACCTGATCATGAATACCATTTGGATGACTTTTTAGATGATGTGCCTTTACATAATGATCAAGACACAGCTGAGCCTTCAAAAAAAGACAAGTATACTCTCAAAGACGAAGACTCCGATGAAGATCTTGACAAGAGGAATAGTACAAGTGACGATGGTGGGTGGATTAATATAAATGATCTACCCTACGCTTCTCCTAATGTTCATGCTTCTGACAGCTTATTTGAGGATATAGCCGAAGAAGATTTAGAAGATTCGGACATTCATATTGTCCCATCTGACGATGGTGAAGATGATTTGGAAGATTTCATTGATGACGAAGACCAACATGATGATCATTCTGACGATGATTATGAACCTAGCGCTGATGATGAATCTACCGATGATGATTAGTGATTGCCAACATGATTTGTGTTTATCTCTATAATATTGTTTTGGTGCTTTAGAACTTATTGATTTAAGCCATAATAAAATGAGTTGTTGTTTCTGTTTTGTGACTCATAATCACTTTGCAATAAAAGGTTTTATTTGAAAAATTATTTAACACATTTTCACACAAGTAAATGGCATTTTATTTTTTATATGAATGATCGATGAATACGCATATAATTGATTGTTTGTTTTTTTTTTACAAAATTGTGTCGGTTTAATGGAAATTTGAATAGTAAAATCATGCAACAACTAAAGTATTAGGCAAAATCAAGCTTATTAATCAATTTGCACAATTTTGTAATTACAATATATATCATATTCTTTGTTTTAGTTAAAATCCACTTAACAAGTAATTAAGAACCAAAAAAACTCATTTAAAGTATTATATAACGCTTGCCCAACCCAACAAGTCCATTAATAACCAATTGATACTCACTTTTAAATGTACAAAAGCCAGGCCCATGAGAACCATTCCAGCATTCCAAACGAAGCCCACTGGGTCAGTCTAATGGGATTAAATGAAAAACTATATAAAAGGGAAAATACTAACATCCAACTACGTATCTTTGCCATGGCATCATCAAACCCTAAAACCTTTCAAGATACAAACTCACATGCGGCTCAGAAGAATTCAAAGTGCGAAGATCCAACCGTTCCTGGAAAAAAAGATGTTAATCAAGCGAAGGAGGAGGATGAAGTACGTGATGGACGTAGTAAACACGAAAATACCAAAGTGGACGATGCTTTAAAGTTTCTTGTATCAGTTTTTGAAGAAGGTGAACCTTCTCAAATTAATAAAGGTATCTCATATAAGTTTTCTACTATATGTCTTTTAAATAAAATTATGTTTTCATATGAATATATTAAGTCCATCTACTTTTGATTTCATAGATGAGTTAGACGAATCCATTTTTCTGGACTGGCTCAAACTAAATGTTGGGGATCCTCAAGAGTCGCAAAAAGTTCTCAACGGCTTTAAGAAGAAGATCGAAAAAGCAGAAGCTATGATTAACGAAATACGTGCAATGGGTCATGAGTTAACTGATGACTACTTTGTCGATTTAAACTTCTTCAGTGATGAAGAATGAAATTTCATCACATGAGGATATGCCGTACACAAGTATCTTTGCTTTCAGTTTCACAAATAAGTGTAAAACGGATTCTAAAGTTGTTTCATGATTTTCTGTCATGATGTTACCCAATTGTATTGTGGTCAATAATATTTTAAAGATTTTTGGTATCAAGTATATTTCTTTTATTATTAACTCTTCATTAATTCCCAACCAATATCACTATAAACATAAACGGTTATTTTAGGAATCAATTATAATTTCCAATCAACACTAATATTAATACACAATATTTCACATCAGTTATAAAACTGTTTTTATATCTTAATAAATGCTTTTAATACACTACAAAATTTGAATTTTAAAAAATACATCTATTAATACATAACATTTCATTTGTGAATCATGACCACAACATCACGCATCTAAACTGCATTTGTCTTCTATATTCTACAAAAAATCACCAACGCTATTACGATGGATCAAAACAAACAAAGAAATGTGAGAAAACGTATGAAAGAGGTGTCGAGCAGTAACAAACCTCAAGCTTCAAATCAAATACTCCCTTTGTCAGAAACAATCACTCCACCTTCCAACAAAAGAGTTTCTTTGGCAGAATTACTAACATGTATGTATGTTTATTTATAAAGAGCATTCTAATATAACTTTGTTTAATATGTTGTTTTAACTTTTTATGTTTATATTTATTAGATGATCCTGTCAATGGCAGTTTGCCTTCATCACATTCATCCAATACATCTTCAACACAATCAGAAAAGCTTAAAGGTTGTGGCACAACTTTAAATGCATTAAAATGATGAAACTTGTGTTATTAACTGATAATACAAGCTGATATTCCATGTATTTAGATAATATAACTGACAAAAAATTTGTAGGTTCATTTGCACAGTCTACTGGACCGCAACCAAGAGCTCTTTATAGATCACCACTTGCTGACGTTACAAACCGTGAGTAAACTACTTATATATTCACTCCTTGTGACTATATCTTAGTACTTTCTAATGATTTGAAAATTATCGTCATATAATGTTACCCAGGTTGCCCTCAAACTTTAAATGACGTATCAAATGTTGGTAACTCAACAAGAGTTTCAAGTTTACCCTTCTTTCAAGGTAATAAATTTCAATATTATCTAAAAATCTTTGTGTTTTGAAGGTTTAACAGTCAAGATTATACAATTATTTGTTTATACTTATATAGTATTAATAGATTGTGTTTGTATATTTAGGATCAAATTCTCAGAGAACAAACCCCATATTACCCACAAATACTTTTCACACCTTTCCAACTCGATTATCACCGTTGACTCGCACTGTAACTACAAATGTTAGGCAAAATACAACTCCAGAGTTTCGATCACAATTAGGTGATGTATCTTTTTTAATGAAAAGATATTCATATATTTTCCTATATGCTCTTCCATCTATCATTTTCATTAAACTTACTTTGTATCATGTTGTTCTTTTTTTTTGTATTATATTAGGAACAAACTTGCCGTTAATTCAGACAAATTCAAGTGCAACAAACCATGTATTAGGCACAAATTTTGTTGGCACGTTTCCAACTCGATTATCACCGGTCACTCACTTGCAAACAAGCTTACCGTCACTTCAGAGAACTTCTAATCATCCAGCATATGTTTCCACAAATTCTACAGGTCGTGTTTCAGTTATGCCACATCAACAAACAACTCTTGATACATCTGCTTCTACTATTGAATTTTTACGATCTCCAAACTCAAGAAATTCAGATGGTTAGACGCGTTTACATTTCTACTACACTTCTCATATACGTGTGATGTTGTCGTTTTAAGTATAGTTTTTTAAACCGAAGAAATGCTTAGGAAAGTATTTCCCCGGGACGTTCTCCCAACGAAGGCGTGAATGGAATTCCGAATTCCCGTTTCGTGAAACGTGTCGTGAAAGTGGTAAAAAGTGATTATGATGAGATTATACTAATGAAATCACAAATGAAGCACAAATAATCAATTAAGCACGTATTTCAAATAAGGCAACTAGAAACGTAACGTAAAATCGAAAACGTAAGCTAAAACGTAAATAAAACGTAAACGTACGAAATAAAACGCGACTTTTAAGCTACGCTACTCCTATAGACTTCAAAATAATTTTCAAAAGTTAAAAATGATAAAAGAAAATTTTGAGAAAAAGAAAAATATTTTTTTGACTTTTTATTTATTTTTTATGATTTAAAAACTATTTAACTAATTAAAAATTAAAAGAAAATACAAATAAAGTGAGAAAAATGAAAAATAAATTGTGAAAATTATAAAATAACTAAAAAGTAATTTTAAAACTAAAAACTAATTTTTTTGGCTTTTTGTATAATTTTTGGGAATTAAAAACTATTAAATCTAATTAAAAATTCAAAATAAATTCAAAATAAATGTGAAAAATGCAAATTAAATTTCTAAAATTCTAAAATAACTAAAAATATTTTTCTAAAATATTTTTGGATTTTTCTGGGATTTTCTTATTTTTTTGGATTTTTTAGTAATTAAAATGTATTTAAAAATGATTAAAAATGAAAATAAAATAAGAAAAATAGTAAATGAACTCAGAAAAATTTGACAAAATTACAGAAAATCTAAAGTATTAAAATGAGTTTGAGAAAAAAATTTGAAAAGAAAATAAGCAAGATAAGTGCTTATAAGCTTGAAACAGCTTATTAGGAGTGCTTATTAATAAGCACTCCTTGACCAGAGTTGACCAGGCATTGAACAAAGGATATTTAGACTCTCTTAAGCTTAATGGAACAGTATTTAGATTAAAATGAACACAGAAACTCAGAATGGGGCCAAACAAGTTCAAAAAGCACAATGTGAATAAGCCGATAAGCAAACAGATTAAGCAATTGGTGAAATCTCAATGAAATCATAAACTGGAAGCACAATGGAACATAGTTGAACAATAAAACTCAGATTACAAGCTCAATAACTCACTAGCAGGCCACAAATGAAAACAGATAATATGCTTGAAACAATCACCGTAATAGGCCAAATAAGCAGTTGAAATAAGCTGTTTAGTGAACTCTTATTGGGGCAAAAGCAAGACTATACTACTTAGATGCCATATACATTGAAAAGTTACACTAACAAACATAATTGAATACCTAAATTGATCTGAGATCAGCAGCTTTGGAACCTAATGAACTGTATGGTTGGACTTATTCTGATTGCACTCCGGTTTGACTAAAGTGAGATTCTAATGCTCTAATCTAATCCTGGGTGTTGTATTAAAATATTTATCTACTTGATTTCCCTAGATGAACTCTAATCCAAACAAATTGCAAAATTATATCTGCTAGAAACTACATCCGTTGACAGAATTTGGATAAGGGGTGAGTGTTGACTTTATGAGTTAAGGGTGCAAATTTATGACTGATTAACTGTATCAAAGCTTAAAGGAGCTAATGAAACAACAAGGACAACAATAATCAAGCAACAACTAATCAGATTGAGGCCTATCCAAACACCCCCTTAGCTACTAACTGTTTCAACTTATGTTAAACTACAAGTCTAACATTCAACTTCTTTCATTAAATCAATATGAACAATGATCTTAAGCACTAAAATGAACCAGAAAAACCATATCATAAATCTCTATCTTAAACAGAAATATAGATGCACAGATCCACTAATAGAATAGACAATGAAACAGTTATCCTAACACCCCTGACTTGGTAGTAGCAACTAACTAATAAACAATATTTTAGCAATGAAGAACCAAACAACAAGACAAACTGAGATAATGAACAAGAATACTAAAATGAATCAGAAAAAAAACTAAACTAACACCAATCTAAACAAGAACAGATCCAACAGTACTATTGCAGCCAACACTCAAATCAAACTTAGACCTCAATACAAGATACGCAAAGTTCAAATGACATTCAAACACTACTAACTTGCACCAAATCAAAGCAATATAACAGTAAATAACTACTACTACTACTACTACTACTGATTATACTATTGAATTTATAAGTACTAAAAATAGAAAATGAATCTTACTTAACACCTCTCAGCCAAACAGAGAGGGTCGCCCTCACAGCCTATCTTTGATAGGCTTCACCAACACCATGGAATATCAAATGACCATAAGAATCCCAGGAATCAACACCATCATCAACCTTGACTTGAATTGATTTGTTTATTAAAATGATTTGAAAATGATTTCAGGTTATGAAAGCTAATATGGAATTTAATGAAACAGTAACTGAAGGTTTTGAACACAAACAGAATGAATAAGCTAGAAAATTAACTTGCAAAGAAATAATGAGAATTTGAATTATATTAAAATTGAAAGTTGAATACAATTTAAAAAAATCAGAAATACAATAAACTAATCTAAATTAGTCTACTCCTACTACTACTCTAAAACCTAAATTCTAACAGCAACTGCTGAGGGAGAGATGCCAGGTCACCAATCCATGTCCTTGTGTTTCTTTGAGTCCCTTCTAAGCCGTATGATTACCCTTGTCCTCCAATCTTCAATTTACCACCGTTGGATTGATTTTTGATATGACTGATCCTGCGTGAGGCTTGTGATTGGCCCACGTGTCCTTACATACGCCCCTGACTTTCTCTGACCCTTCTAGAAACCCCAATAATTGGGTAATTGTTGGTTAATTGGGTAATTTTTAGGTTTGGTAAATCTAGGGTTCTTCAAGCAGTACATTTTCTGGGCATTGGGGGTAATTTAGGCGCGGGGTAATATGAATGAGGGATTTTATTATATGGGGTGTTTTGACCGGGGTAAAAGGGTTGACCGGGTTTTGGGTGTGGACTGGGTAAGGATGTTGGACTGGATCGGGTACATTGTTTAAGTGAATCCGGTTGTAACTTTGGTTTAGGGGTAGTAATACATAAGGACCAAGTTTGTAATTCTTAAAATTCATAGAGACCAAAGCTGACTTTTATCAAAACTTTATTCCAAGGGCCATATTTGTAATTCTTTGGTAATTAAAGGATCACATTTGACTTTTCTTCTAAAAATTCTTCAAAGGATCACTTTTGTCGTTTCCTGAAATATAAGAGACTGAATTTGCCAATCACTTCAAACTTTGACCTGGGACTTTTCTTGCAACTTTATGAATTCCTGAGGATTTCTTTTGATGAAATGAGCTTTTCTTTGATCGTTTTGCTTCCCGGCTTCCGGCTTTTGACCTTTTTCCAATCTCATGCTCGTTTTTGTCGGTTTTGGCTTCGTTTTTGTTCATTTTTCACATATCCGTACCTGCACATACACAAATACAAAAACATACGTTCTCTTGGCATTTTTGTTTAGTATTTGGTATTTTTGGTCTGAATTAAGGCCTAAAAAGGATGTGTGATTAATCACTCATCAACGTGACATTATTCTTTCAAAGATATGTTGTTTATGAATATATAATACGTTTAACACCATCTGTGTATTATTATATGCAGTTCTTGTTTCAATTACACCGCAGCAACCTAAAAATGTGGGCACTACTTCTTCTTCCAATACATTAAACAGAACTACCAATTTTGGAACCTCAATTTGTAAGAAACATATACAAATGAATGATACGTACGTTTTATATACAATAATATTATTTGCGTAAATAACATCGCAAATTAAAGCCATATGGTTTTTAGTAGTTACCAATATTTTCAAGGAATGTCTAATCACTTAACACCATCTTTTACACATATATGCAGGTCCTGTTTCTATTACAGCGCAGCAACGTAAAAACGTTCCAACAACTTCTTCTTCCAATATGTTCAACAGAAGTCCCACATCTGGAATCTCGCTTTGTAAGAAACCATAAGCTCTTCATTAAACTAATGCTTAAAAACAATAATACTCTTTGTAACTATTTTCATTTTTATATATAGTATCACAAACTCCACTTCCTCTGAACAAGGTTAACAATGTTAATGGTTGTATGACAACACGGAATTCATCCTTAAAAAGTAGTACCCAATCAACTCCAGTTCCATTGACTGATGTCTCAAACGGTAACTTTTTTAACACAATATTATTTTTTTGGATGAACATGCTTACCAAATGAAGTATGACTATTCTCTTCATGCTATTTTCAGTTTGTTTCGAAACTCCTGAGGTTCGTCAGGTTCACCAACACACCTACCAAAGATCAACGTCCGGTGTTAAGACAACCATTCCCGCTATAATCACACGAAGTTCATCTTACGAAGTCGGTGAGTCATCAAGATGACAAAAAAGGTCTAAGAGACCTGCTTTACAACCTCTAACGCCGGTTAGGTTTAATCTTAATGACGAGGATGGAAATGTCAGAAAAGTATATGACAAGTACGTTGGTATATCTAAAGGTAATTCTATATCTTAGGTTTTTAAATCATCGATAAAGGCTAATAATATTGTAAAGCACATTAAAGAATAATTCTTAAAACATTTGCAGACTACTACGACCATGGCGATGCTACATTTGAGTGCAAAGAATGTCACGCATTGCTATGGGAAGCGGAAGCCAGAAGAGGGAACCAAGACAATCCAGCAAACAAAGCATATAGCATATGCTGTAGCAAGGGAAAAGTGTCTATTAAACAACCGCCTCCTGCTTCAAAGCCCTTACACGATCTATTTTTTAATGACGATGCAAAGAGTCAGAATTTCAAAAACAACGTTAGAACATACAATAGCATGTTCTCTTTTACTTCTATGGGTGGACAGATTGACGATTCAATAAATAGACGAGGATGTAACACCCCAACCCGTCAAGGGTAAAGATATCACAATAAATAGTGTCTAACAGAGCAAAACACAAGCTAAATACTTTAACAATACAATGAGTACAAGGGTTACAAATGAATTCCAAAATAAGGAAAATACAATAATAAAACAAAGTCCATTATTTAAAGGAACTCTAAGGTTGGTCCACACTCTCTCATCCCCAAAGTTAAACCCCGCATCCTAGCTTAAGTACCTGCCGCATGGAAAAGAAAACGCGGTTGAGCATAAAAAGCTCAGTAAACAGATATAAACAAAATAACAACCGATACAATAGAGTTAGGAATTAATCAAAGGGATATGAAGATAGGATTACATGTGGTATCCAAGAGGGTAATCAAAAGATGACATGGTTAAGTGTAAAGTATAGTGTATGTAAGTTTTCAGTATTTTACCCAAGGCCAATCAATACAATACAATACAATAGTAGCCCAATATGGAGTGATCAACTCCCAATATGTGCGGGGTTGCAATGCACGCATACCCAGTCACCTATACAATATGTAGCAATGTAGACAATGTAGTAGCTCCAATAATCAATCAATCAATCAATCAATACAATACAATACAAATCTAGGATGCATCCATACGCCCCCGTAGGCCAATAACAATCACAATCAAAGCAGTAGTCAATAGTAGATCGGGGACGGCGTAGTACATCTCTCCAACTACGCAAGAGTACATAACATTGGTGCATCAATGCTATGGTTGTGGCTACTCCACAACAAGTAATACCCCGGGTAAATACTGAAGGGTCAAGTGGTCAAGGTTCAATATCAATGGTTCAATATCAAAGTTTAGTTTCAAAAGTTTATTGTCAAGGTTCAATATCAAGGTTTATTATCAAAGGTCCAATATCCAAAGGTTCAAATACCCAAAGGTCATTATCAATAGATCATAGGTCAATATCAAGAGGTAGGTCAAAGGACCAATATCAATGGGTCAATCAAAGTTCAATATCAAGGTGCAATAATATAAAGGGAGGGAGAAAGTCATTTGAGAGAAATAAAGTTGTACTCTTGCTGAAAGAGTACGGAATATTTGTACCTCAGTCCAATTGCACAAGCAAGTCACAAGTCAAAGAGAGAATGGTCACTCCCGTTTCACCAAACCTAGAAGATAATGAATACGAATCAAGACGAGTCCGAATTACTCAAGTTACCTCTTTTAGTTATCCTTCCATTTTTAGAAACTTTCTATATTTAGCTGCTTTCTATTTTAGGTAACTTTCCAGGTTTAGTAACTTCCCATTTTAAGTAGTTTAAGCTTTTAGAAGACTTTCTATTTTTAGCAAGTTTCCTTATTTGGAGAGTTTCCAATTTTAGAAGTTTCCATAAATAGTACTTTTCAAAATTAACAAGTTTCCATAATTAGCATATTTCCAAAATTGGCAATTTTCCAAATGTTAACATATTCTTATAAGTTAATCTTATCATATTATCAAGTTCCATAGCCTCGTTTGTTACGGATTTCATTTAATAGACATTTCCTGAAATTAGGGTTCCATTATGTCACCGAGCATGTTTTAGGGTTAAAAGTGCCAATAATGAAAGTGAAGAGTCAAAACCGAATATAAACAATCAAATACACATATATGCAGCCCATACACTTCAAGTATCACATATATACACATTACACCCTCAAGTAACATAATTTACCAAATAAACCCTAATTAAACATAATCATCATAATTAAACCATTAACTAATAAATTTAACATTTAAGGCACATAATTATCCAAGAGTGTCAAGAGCAGCCCCTAACTCATATTTTCAGCAAGTAAACCCAAAGTTTCTGTATTTACACAATTAGCCCTTTTAGTTTACAATTTGCAATTTAAACCATATAATTACTTAATTAACCAATTAAAACATATAACTAATCAAATGAGCACACAAGTCATCTAAAAATACAAAATTGACATAAACAGTCCCTCTACTATATTTCCAGGTCGAGACATGCCAAGTATCCCATATTTACCATTTAACCCCTTAATTATCATAAATTAATTATTAACTTCTAATAATTCCAATTTAGCACATTAACCTATCAAATACTCAATTTAGCATTTTTAGTACCTCATATTAATTGTGAAATGACCAGAAACCTAACTTCTAAAATTTTACACTTTTGGTCCCTTAACTTTAATTATTTAGCAATTGAATTTAAAACATAATTAAATTACAAATTAAATACCAAAACTTATCAAATATGCATAAATGGTCCCCATACTTATTTTTACCCAAAGGCTACAGTTTTTCTACAGTTAACAGAAATGGCCAACAATTTTTAATAATTACAAAACACACCCTTTCATGTTTATCAACTTCTAGCCGATTTAATTATTTAAGAGAAACAAACCCTAAATAATTTCTCCAAAATTTTTCCATCTCATATCTGATCAATTAGGATTATATAAGCACAAAATACAAGCCTTAGTTCAGATCCTTGGTCCATTCGATCCATTTCATAATTTATTTTTATTTATTATTTAACCCCTTTTATTGTTAATTCAAAATAATTCACCAAGGCCTCCAAAATTCGATTACTATTTCATTTAGATTAGTTATACATGTAAGAAACAGAGAAAAATATGATCAAAAATTATAGAACCTTAATATGGCCGATTATCAATTTTTGCACCATTTTAGGGTTTTCGGTTCATTTTAATTCGTATGATTAATATACAATGCATGAGTTGATTTTATCATTTTATATAGATGATATGTGATATGTAGGATGATAAGAAAATACCAGAAAAATATAGGAACGAATGGATGGATTAAAAAGGATTTTGATCCACTCGGCTACAATAATTGGACCCAAATAAATCTCACAGCCTCACACGATCAACCTCGACCCAAACCAATAATTTTTCCACGTTCTTAGACCTTGAACCAACTCTAGAAAATTATCAAAGAGTTTCCAGAATTTCGTATGGTGTTTGGAGGAATTTTTGGGAGAGAATTTTTATTATTTTGGAATGTGTAAATAGGAGTTATAATATGGCCGAATAAATGGAGGGATTTAGGGAGTAAATTTCGGTCCTCCATTATGTTCCAATCCTTAACATATTTGTTTTGTGCTTATCTTCCAATTTTTATACAATTTAAATTAAATTAAAGTTACATTTAAATTGTTTTCGACCCAATACATAAGAAATAAAAGTGATAAATATTTTTATAGCATTTAAGACATTATATTATACATATAAAAATTATCATATGTCATAAGTTGCAATTTCTTAGTTGTTTGTGATTTATTTGGTGTTTATATAAGTGTTTTATTAAATTTTAAACCGTAGGGGCATTTTGGTAATTTTAACATATTATGGAATTATGGGTTTTACAACTATTCCCCCCTCAAAAATAATTTTCGTCCACGAAAATGAAAGAAAGGAGTACGGTAGCGAAACAAAACGGACACCTACCAGACTACACAGGAAAACGGGGTAGCTGGCTCACATAGACTCCTCGGTCTCGCAGGTCGGCTCACGTGGTGGACGGTTCTACCAAGGAATTTTTAACAAAACGAATAACTTTCTTTCTCATGACTCTCTCCTATCTATCAAGAATTGCAAGTGATATATCTGGTTGAATCTGATCGAAAGGGTATGACACCATATGTAGAGGATGATAATTGTATCTTCTGAAAAGCTCATATGGAAATACAAACAAAATTTCAAGTCAAGTTAACTGTATCAAGCAGTAGAGATCTCTTCAAAGAGCTTGAGATTGGTTACAGTTGTATCGAGGTCAACAGAATGCAAAATCAAGAGTTCAAATTTATCCAATTATTTAACGACGAATGTCGAGTCAACGCTTAGGTAGAATGAACCTAAAGTTTCACAAGTCACAGAAAATTCAATGGAGTTCAAATTCTAAGCTTCTATAGATACTCCCCAAGATATCCTATGACCATAATAAGTGCACATTATATGATGTGAGTATTATCACGTTGGTCAGACGTCATAATACTAGCATCATATAAATATGCTCTCATGATGGTCATACTTTATCACGAGTCGTAAACAAACAAGTCAATCTTAGTTCACCTATTACTTCTATCACCCAAGAGGTGAACCGAAATCAAGCGTCATAACCAGGAGGAACATTCAATGACAAAGCAATGGAAGTCTCAGTAAATGACTAAAGGAAAACAAACTATTCGCAAGAGTAACGGAAATCAAATCATATCAGCAAGTAAGGTACGTCGTCTCCAAAAGCATCAATTTTCCCAAAATTTGCCAAAATTCCTAAACAAGACCATTATCAAATATACGCAGATTGAACAAGGAACATAGATGATATCAGAGAACCTAAATCATCCAAGGATCACATTACCAAGTAACAAAACTCAAGAAATTGACGAGAGTGAGCATTAGTCATCATTAACTTCATCCTTCACAAAATCAACTCATCCAACAACAAAATGGTTTGTTCCAAAACCACCCATTCAAAACATCAATTATTTTCAAGTCCAAGTAATCTGTCTTCTTCCGTCTATCAATTTGGAGATGAAACAAAACTGTGAACTTGAGTCTGATCATCAAGCCTTCTGCAGTTCTTCTTGGAATGCGCTGGAGTAATGTGAATTCTTCACACGATCTTTAAATTCCTTCATCATCCAATCTGCTTCGGCTCTTAATTCATCTTAGTACAACCAAGATGAATAGTGAAACTGCATGTCTTCATCAGTTCCAGGTTCGCCACCTTGACTAGCTTCTTGTCCCCTGCATCGCTAACACTTCTGCCTTGTAAGGAGCGTCTTCACTCTTCATGGTAGCCACTGTTGTTGTCAATTCCAGGTTAGGCCGTGAAGTTAATCTTCTCATATGTTTCTAGTTGTCATAAATTGGTAAGCATCTTCCAAGATTCTTCTGTAAGATTCAAAAGACTAGCTTTTCAAATTTATTGTCGGTCTTGATCACTTGGTGATAGTTTCCGATCTTGCGGAATTTAAAGAGATATTCAAATCTAAGAATGTTGTTGCCCAACAAATATCAATCTTCCAAAATGCACAAGTGGTCGCCAAATTTCTAACAAGGTACAAAATAGTTTTCCATGTCCTTTCTCGTCTCCGAATGTACTATTACGTCATACGATGATTGTTTGTCCAAGTACTCACGAGAAAACGCTGTTTATCAGATTCGCAAGATGGTCAGAGCTTTAGCTAATACTATTAGCGTTACTAATCGTCATAGTAGTCGTCACGAATACGGAAAGCGATTTCAAAAATAACCTCAACTCATAACTCCATTTCAGAACATACCATAATGTCATACTACACAATTCTTCCCAATATTCACGAAAACATAATCTCACCATATACAAGGGAATAGTTGACGTGATAGCCAATACAATTGGAATCGTTAACTTATTATTACGAATATAAAAACGGCTTCAAAATCATCTTAAGGAACCTTCACGTTCACCCCATGTCGTCTTTCCTTTTCTTCCCCAATAAAACGGATATACTTCACGGGTTTACTCTCAGTTAGTAAACTTATTTCTTTGAAGTTCTTTCATTTGTTTCTTCAGTCTTTCAAGTGAAGCCATCGAAAATGGATTTTCAATGGTAGGTCAAGATCACATCAAAGGTAAACGGAATTGTATAACAACTAAATTTGCCAAACCAGATGGATACTTCACGGATTAGGATCAAGTGTAAGGTTTGTCAAAAGTATTTAGGCAGATAAGTTAACCATTCAAGGAGGTTGGGATTTTGTGCCCCATTGCGAATGCGAGCATTGTATTGTTGTCAAAGTGATGCGCGTGGAACACTAGTTACTAACATCGTTAATGGAGTCAAATAGAAAATGAGAATTATAAGAAAGTAGCAGAATTTATCAGGTCAATCAATTTAGGGTGTGAAACCATCGTACCAATACTTCCAAAATCATCAAGGTTCCCATAACAATTAACTGGTGAACATAAACAAGATTGCCATATCAAAACGCACGGGAGAGAAACTTAATTCAAAATTTTAATATTATCAGAGTATCTTGGAAATGGAAATGAAATTTGAAGTCTAATATAGACTAAACAGAAGAGTAAAAGAGACTAGTTACAAATTCCCATCATTCAACTTGGATTATAACGGCTGGTCGCCGTAGACTCTAGATCGGAGTTTACATCATTCACTTCTTTCTCCTCCTCTCTTTCACTAATCCAGCCATTCCTGTTATTCTCGTGTTGTGGCAAGAGGCGGCTAGCAAAACCACTTTTGCGATCTCTCTCTTCTTCTCCCACAAACTCATGGCACTTTCCGTAATACTTGGTGCCAATACCTTCGTTATCATTTGTTTTAGTTTCATACATCTCTTTCTCCTTGTCATCCATCTTCTGGCAGCCCGTAGCATCAACAGTAGTCCCCTTACTCCTTCTTACGTGCTGGATCTGCCTCGAAGTATCCTTAATGGCATGAATCACCATTTTCTTCGGGTTTTCGTCAGGTGGTCCAGAGCAACGAGATTTAACCATCTTCACGGTTACCAAATGGTCAGAATAAGGAAGTCAAGGACAACATGAAAGGAAGGTACGCCGAAGGAAGCCTAATATCTACCCAATCCTCACAGGTTAAAACTTAAGTTCGCACAGGGAAGAATCCTAAATCAAGTTTGCAAGGTGTTCATCAATGTTCCTACAGTGGAAACCTAATGGTCCAAAACTCACAGGTCCAGGTTTATGTGTTACAAGTCATCAGCCTGGTCTCTGATACCATAAATTGTAACACCCCAACCCGTCAAGGGTAAAGATATCACAATAAATAGTGTCCAACAGAGCAAAACACAAGCTAAATACTTTAACAATACAATGAGTACAAGGGTTACAAATGAATTCCAAAATAAGGAAAATACAATAATAAAACAAAGTCCATTATTTAAAGGAACTCTAAGGTTGGTCCACACTCTCTCATCCCCAAAGTTAAACCCCGCATCCTAGCTTAAGTACCTGCCGCATGGAAAAGAAAATGCGGCTGAGCATAAAAAGCTCAGTGAACAGATATAAACAAAATAACAACCGATACAATAGAGTTAGGAATTAATCAAAGGGATATGAAGATAGGATTACATGTGGTATCCAAGAGGGTAATCAAAAGATGACATGGTTAAGTGTAAAGTATAGTGTATGTAAGTTTTCAGTATTTTACCCAAGGCCAATCAATACAATACAATACAATAGTAGCCCAATATGGAGTGATCAACTCCCAATATGTGAGGGGTTGCAATGCACGCATACCTAGTCACCTATACAATATGTAGCAATGTAGACAATGTAGTAACTCCAATAATCAATCAATCAATCAATCAATACAATACAATACAAATCTAGGATGCATCCATACGCCCCCGTAGGCCAATAACAATCACAATCAAAGCAGTAGTCAATAGTAGATCGGGGACGGCGTAGTACATCTCTCCAACTACGCTAGAGTACATAACATTGGTGCATCAATGCTATGGTTGTGGCTACTCCACAACAAGTAATACCCCGGGTAAATACTGAAGGGTCAAGTGGTCAAGGTTCAATATCAATGGTTCAATATCAAAGTTTAGTTTCAAAAGTTTATTGTCAGGGTTCAATATCAAGGTTTATTATCAAAGGTCCAATATCCAAAGGTTCAAATACCCAAAGGTCATTATCAATAGATCATAGGTCAATATCAAGAGGTAGGTCAAAGGACCAATACCAATGGGTCAATCAAAGTTCAATATCAAGGTGCAATAATATAAGGGGAGGGAGAAAGTCATGAGAGAGAAATAAAGTTGTACTCTTGCTGAAAGAGTACGGAATATCTGTACCTCAGTCCAATTGCACAAGCAAGTCACAAGTCAAAGAGAGAATGGTCACTCCCGTTTCACCGAACCTAGAAGATAATGAATACAAATCAAGACGAGTCCGAATTACTCAAGTTACCACTTTTAGTTATCCTTCCATTTTTAGAAACTTTCTATATTTAGCAGCTTTCTATTTTAGGTAACTTTCCAGGCTTAGTAACTTCCCATTTTAAATAGTTTAAGCATTTTAGAAGACTTTCTATTTTTAGCAAGTTTCCTTATTTGGAGAGTTTCCAATTTTAGAAGTTTCCATAAATAGTACTTTCCAAAATTAACAAGTTTCCATAATTAGCATATTTCCAAAATTGGCAATTTTCCAAATGTTAACATATTCTTATAAGTTAATCTTATCATATTATCAAGTTCCATAGCCTCGTTTGTTACGGATTTCATTTAATAGACATTTCCTGAAATTAGGGTTTCATTATGTCACCGAGCATGTTTTATGGTTAAAAGTGCCAATAATGAAAGTGAAGAGTCAAAACCGAATATAAACAATCAAATACACATATATGCAGCCCATACACTTCAAGTATCACATATATACACATTACACCCTCAAGTAACATAATTTACCAAATAAACCCTAATTAAACATAATCATCATAATTAAACCATTAACTAATAAATTTAACATTTAAGGCACATAATTATCCAAGAGTGTCAAGAGCAGCCCCTAACTCATATTTTCAGCAAGTAAACCCAAAGTTTCTGTATTTACACAATTAGCCCTTTTAGTTTACAATTTGCAATTTAAACCATATAATTACTTAATTAACCAATTAAAACATATAACTAATCAAATGAGCACACAAGTCATCTAAAAATACAAAAATGACATAAACAGTCCCTCTACTATATTTCCAGGTCGAGACATGCCAAGTATCCCATATTTACCGTTTAACCCCTTAATTATCATAAATTAATTATTAACTTCTAATAATTTCAATTTAGCACATTAACCCATCAAATACTCAATTTAGCATTTTTAGTACCTCATATTAATTGTGAAATGACCAGAAACCTAACTTCCAAAATTTTACACTTTTGGTTCCTTAACTTTAATTATTTAGCAATTGAATTTAAAACATAATTAAATTACAAATTATATACCAAAACTTATCAAATATGCATAAATGGTCCCCATACCTATTTTTACCCAAAGGCTACAGTTTTTCTACAGTTAACAGAAATGGCCAACAATTTTTAATAATTACAAAACACACCCTTTCATGTTTATCAACTTCTAGCCGATTTAATTATTTAAGAGAAACAAACCCTAAATAATTTCTCCAAAATTTTTCCATCTCATATCTGATCAATTAGGATTATATAAGCACAAAATACAAGCGTTAGTTCAGATCCTTGGTCCATTTGATCCATTTCATAATTTATTTTTATTTATTATTTAACCGCATTTATTGTTAATTCAAAATAATTCACCAAGGCCTCCAAAATTCGATTACTATTTCATTTAGATTAGTTATACATGTAAGAAACCCAGAAAAATATGATCAAAAATTATAGAACCTTAATAAGGCCGATTATCAATTTTTGCACCATTTTAGGGTTTTCGGTTCATTTTAATTCGTATGATTAATATACAATGCATGAGTTGATTTTATCATTTTATATAGATGATATGTGACATTTAGGATGATAAGAAAATACCAGAAAAATATAGGAATGAATGGATGGATTAAAAAGGATTTTGATCTACTCGGCTACAATAATTGGACCCAAATAAATCTCACAGCTTCACACGATCAACCTCGACCCAAACCAATAATTTTTGCACGTTCTTAGACCTTGAACCAACTGTAGAAAATTATCAAAGAGTTTCCAGAATTTCGTATGGTGTTTGGAGGAATTTTTGGGAGAGAATTTTTATTATTTTGGAATGTGTAAATAGGAGTTATAATATGGCCGAATAAATGGAGGGAGTTAGGGAGTAAATTTCGGTCCTCCATTATGTTCCAATCCTTACCATATTTGTTTTGTGCTTATCTTCCAATTTTTGTACAATTTAAATTAAATTAAAGTTACATTTAAATTGTTTTCGACACAACACATAAGAAATAAAAATGATAAATATTTTTATAGCATTTAAGTCATTATATTATACATATAAAAATTATCATATGTCATAATTTGCAATTTCTTAGTTGTTTGTGATTTATTTGGTGTTTATATAAGTGTTTTATTAAATTTTAAATCATAGGGGCATTTTGGTAATTTTAACATATTATGGAATTATGGGTTTTACAACTATTCCCCCCTCAAAAATAATTTTCGTCCACGAAAATGAAAGAAAGGAGTACGGTAGCGAAACAAAACGGACACCTACCAGACTACACAGGAAAATGGGGTAGTTGGCTCACATAGACTCCTTGGTCTCCCAGGTCGCCTCACGTGGTGGACGGTTCTTCCAAGGAATTTTTAACAAAACGAAAATGAAAGAGGACGTGCTCCATATGTTTTCCGCTTGCATGGACAAACATACCATAGTATGGGTAGTTTGCTTCCCAATCCTGGTGCACTTCCCAAATTTACTCAACTGTATATATACGACACAGCAAACGAAACTGAGAATAGAGCAAGAGCGTTGAGGTAATTTCACATGCATTTCATTTTATTTATGTTTAAACATGTTGTTGAAACCGTGTTGTGCAGCATCATAAATTTTGGTTTAATGAATACAAATTACTAATTTGCAGCAATTCAAAGTCATCCTCCGGTTCTTCAAATTCAAAGCATCCTATTGATCAAAACATTATCAACGAAGTTCAAGGTGTTTTAGACACTTCGAGTGATTTGGTAAAAACTTTTAGAAGGGCGCATGACAGATACACGGAAGACACTGAGCAGAATATTAAAATAAAGCTGATTGCAAAGCGAGGAAAAGATGGACGAAATTACAATCTTCCAACTGCAAATGAGGTTGCTGGTCTTATTGTAGGTGACTTCGATTCATGTGCAGAAGAAAGAGATATTGTCATAGACAAGTTTGGTGAAGGTTTGCAACGTATAAATATTTTTCATCCTATGTACCTTCCGTTGCAGTACCCTTTGCTGATGCCCCGTGCTCAAGATGGATATCATTTGAATATACCTCTAATAAACAAAGGGAGGCAGACGGCTAGAGATCAGACGGACATCGAGAAAAAGAAGAAACCAGTTACTATGCGGCAGTGGTTTTCTTATCAAATTATGGATCGTCCTAATCAAGAAAATTTATTTACACGGGGAGGTCGTTTGTTTCAGCAATTTCTTGTGGATGGTTACACCATGGTTGAGACTGAGCGGTTGTATTTCTGTCGAGCAAAATAGTCAAAACTTAGGTGTGATACGTACTCAAATATCCGTCAAAGTATTGCAGCTGGAAACACAGACCCCACTGCCCTTGGTAAGCCGATCATCTTGCCTTCTACATTTACCGGTGGTCCAAGGTACATGAAGCAAAACTATATGGATGCTATGGCGTTATGTAGATGGTACGGTTGTTCGGATTTGTTCATAACAGTAACGTGCAATCCGAACTGGCCGGAGATTGCCAGATATATGCTTGAGCATAACCTTTCATCTTCAGATCGGCCTGATGTGCTTACAAGAGTTTTAAAATGAAGTTGGACCAGTTGATGAAAGATTTTAAAGAGTTGCGTTTATTTGGACGTGTTCAAGCAGGTTGTGTACATAAACCATTACTAATCTATTATCTTCTAGAAGAAATTTTACGCATTTACATTAATAAATTTTAAAAGTACCTTTTGTTTTAAATATTTTGCAGTTGTTTATACGGTAGAGTTTCAAAAAAGAGGTCTTCCGCACGCGCATGTATGCTTATTCTTGCATAAGGATGACAAGGTTCCAAACGCTGATCAGATTGACAAATATATATCTGCCGAGATACCAGATAAAGATAATGATCCCATTTTGTACAAGTTAGTCTCTGATTTCATGATGCATGGTCCTTGCGGTGCGGATGACCCAAACCAGGTTTGCACCTCCGAAGGTAAGTGTACGAGACACTTCCCCAAAAAATTCACCCAACGCAGTTCAGTAGACGCAGATGGCTACCCGGTTTATAAAAGACCTGACAACGGAAGATATGTGGAAAAGAGCGGCCACAAGTTACATAACGGTTATGTGATCCCGTATAATGCTCAGCTTCTTAAACGTTACCAATGCCACATTAACGTTGAGTGGTGCAACCAGACGGGGTCAATAAAATATTTGTTTAAGTATATAAACAAAGGTCCGGATAGAGTATCGACACAATTGTATGAACCGGTTACCACGGATGACGGTCAGCAAATCGATAAACCTGTTGATGAGGTAAAGGCTTACTTAGATTGCAGATACCTATCTACTTGCGAGGCGGCGTGGAGGCTTTTTAGTTTTGAGATTCATTATAGAACAACATCTGTTGAGAGGCTTTCCTTTCATCTTGAAGGCGAGCAACAAGTTGTCTATGACGAAGAGGCAGATCTCAAAACAGCTGTTCCGAAGCAAACAGTTGGAGCTGATATGTTTGATGGATGGATGAAGATGAATGAAGATTATCCGCCTGTAAGGGAGCTAACGTATGCTGAGTTTCCTACAAAGTTTGTCTGGAACGATCCTAAAAGAATATGGACTGTTAGAAAGAAAGGAAAATCGATTGGAAGGATTCACAGCGTACCTATATCAACATGAGACGCTTACTATTGCCGGATGCTTCTAAATAGTGCAAAAGGATGTAGAAAGCATGATGATATTAAAAAGGTTAATGGTATAACACATCCAACTTACAAAGAAGCTTGCTACGCTGCGGGACTTTTAGAAGACGACAAGGAGTATGTTGAGAGTATTAAAGACGCAGCCCATTGGGCACACCCTGAACATCTTCGTGAACTATTTGTTACGTTGTTGTCGCAAAAGGAACTTTCCACGCTTTTGAATGTTTGGTTACAAACATGGCATTTGATGGCGGAAGATGTTCAATATAAGAGAAGGCTAATTTTACAAATTCCAGGTAATACCATTAACAAATCTTTGTTACTATAATCTGTTACGCATTTAGCTTAGTACATGTTTGCCTCAAAATCTTATACTAACCAATATTTATCTAATATACTAAGTCTTTCCTAACACCATTTTGGCACCAGATTTTTTTAAATCATTTTTTAACCAAGAACAATAAATAAGTACTGACATTCGCTCAATTTATTATAGATTTGGTTGTTAGTACGGAAGAGAAAAAGAACGTGGCGTTGTACTATATTGAACAACTTCTGAGATCAAGAGGTACAACTTTGCGTCATTGGCCTAAGATGCCTTATCCTGATGATACATACATATCTGAGTTTGGTAATCGACTTATACACGATGAGACTGATTATAACCTTGTCGAGTTACAATCTGAATACGAACGCCTACACGCCACTTTGACCACAAAGCAGAAAGGTGTTTATGAAACCATAATACAATCAGTTGAGGCAGGAACGGGAGGGTTGTACTTTGTAAATGGGTACGAAGGCACGGGAAAGACCTTTTTATGGAAGACGCTTTCTGCAGGCATTAGAAGAAAAGGCGATATAGTTTTAAATGTGGCATCCAGTGGTATTGCTTCTTTATTAATGCCTGGAGGCCGAACTGCTCACTTAAGATTCCATATCCCTATCAATGTGGATGAGACTTCTACTTGCTCTATAAGTGCTCAAAGCGATCTTGGAAAATTTTTAAAGAAATGTAAGCTTATAATATGGGATGAGGCGCCCATGGCAAATGATACGTGGGAATCGCACCAGGCTTTACCTCTCAAGGGATCTTGAGAAGCTTACAACCCCCACCAGGCAGTGTACCTGATCGTTGTAGTATAGTATAGTGACAAGTACTGGGGGATTGATCGTTCAGCTAGGAATAGTGTCGCTAGGATTAGAAAACCTAAGTACTAGTTCTAAAGATGAGGGATGATTATTTTTGTGTTTTTATATATTTTTTGAAAGCAATTAAAATTCTCGGGTTTTGAAGGATTTGGGCGGAATTAGTTGCTATTCAACTAACCCAATACTAAGATGCAATCAAAATAAAATACTAAAAATAAAAATAAACTAAATTATACTAAAGTTGTGAGCAGTAATTGGAGAAAATGTGTTTACTTAGATTTCACTACAACCTAGACATCTTTTACACATTAATTACTTGTTATAATTGCATGGATGACGGATCGTTTTTCCTTAATACCATTCATGGGGTGGCACACTTAACTCCCCAATTCTATGAGCTCTTATCTCCTCCTACACCATGCCCAGCACAACTATAGAGATTGTAAACAGTGGCTCATGCATTAAATACAACCAATAAAGACCTAGTACGCGTCGGTTCATGTTTCTTAAGACGTTCAAGCATGTTACCAATTGGAGATCTGCCAGTTTTCTTAAGCCTAACATATAAATCATTCATCCAAGACAAGAATAAACAAGTAATCAACACATAATCAACATCTAGGTTTCATTAGATCTAAGCAAACACAAGATAGATCTAGCCTAGCATGATGGAATTAAGACAAGAACAAGATATAGACAACCAACACATAGACATATTGATTGAATTAAAAGAACACTTATCTTGATTACACATGCAAGGTATCAAGGGGTTGGAACCCTTGAAAAACCTGTAAAGTTACACCAAAATCGTACTTAGGGTTTCTCCCCAAAACTTCTCTTCATTAATGTGAAAAATTAGAAAACTATATATAGAAAAAGGTGTCTGACGGCGTCAAGACAAACATTGTGACGCCGTCACCTCGCCGCCAAAACTATTCTCGGACTGCCTTGATCTACATTTGACGCCGTCAAGACTTAATCATTTCCAGGCCGTCATGACTTTTACTCTTGACGCCCTACCTTCATGACGCCGTCAAATCTCTACTGGACCGTCATGGAATTTTGCTCTTGACGCCATCAGGAAATTACTCTTGACGCCGTCACCTACTGTTCCCAGCATGGAAAATTAAGACTTTGGCGTTTTCTTCACTTTTATGCTCCAAAAACGTCCGAATTGGTTCCTTTTCCAGATTTCACTCCCAAAGTACCTAAAATCACAAAAGGAACGATTTAGGGCAGTATTTGATCAAATAAATTCGAATTCGGGCTTAAATGACCCCCTAAAAACGAATCATTTTTCGCCTCATCATATACCCTTACACTTGAGATTTGCTTGTCCTCAAGCAAATGTGCTTTTATTCTACTCAAAATACAAGTTAGGGGTCATTTAACACTAATATAAAAGTAATTACAACAAATAATCGTTCCACTAAAGACCAATAGACAAGCACGGAGGTCATACACAAGCACCTCACAAATAGTGTTTAGATACTCACATCTCTCGGGTGTAATAAAGTATAAATTACAATATGGAAACAGAAGATATCTCTCACTACCTGTCATAACAAAATAGATTACCATAGGCTTGGGAAAGGATCAAACCTCCACCACATGGCGTAAGCACCTAGGATAAACTATCAAAAAGGTCTTTTAAAGGGTTGTAACGTTAGGTGTAGGGATATGAAATACACGGTTTTGTTGGATAAAGGAAGTTTTACTGGTGGCGAGTTAACAATCTTGGTTAATTACATGTACAATATGGCGTTGCTAAGCCAAGACTAGACTCGACTTAAGCTAAAAAATGAAAAATAACAAAAACATAAAATAAACATAGAATTAAAAGGGATGGTAGTCCGTATATTTTTTCTCTTTTTCCTTTTTCTATTTTTTTTTTCCTTTTTCTTGATTTTTTTTATTTATTTATTTTTTATTATTATTTTTTTTTTTTGCATACACTCTTACCCTACCATCCAAAATATTACATTATAGGGGATGAACATTCCCCTTACACTTGAATTTTTACATACTTTACAATAAACTAATCTAATGACTCGAATTAAGAAAATCAAAACACTTGGAGCACTTTTAAGATTAACGCACATATGGGGGTAATAATATTATGTTCTTCCCCATTACTCCATAAAATAAGTACTTACCCATGAGTCCCAATCGTCCCAAAACAATATGTACAAGGATATGACTAGACTTAGCAACTATGTAATCAATTAGAAAGTTAACTTAGGGTTTAACAAATAACAATAATGTACTAAAGATGAGCGCATACACGGAAGGCTAAGGCGATTTGGTTGTACATTTAAGTGGGGTGTAACAAATTCTTCCTTTAAGTAAGATGCTTAAAGTTATAAACGAAAAGATAGGCTCGGAGGGTTGTACTAGGGGTTTCGTGTACTAAAAATGAGTACAACGCTAAGGGTGTGGGAAAAATTAGTTGACTTAACTAGCCAAGTAATATGACTTAAATGGTCAAGTAATTATAATACGGGTTTAACACAAGGGTGATCCTAATGCCTCTTATCATGTAGTAAATCCTTCTACACGAATGTAGTCTCACTAGCGGTCTCTGGATGCATCACTAACGCAAGTTCTAGAATCTAAATGCTACCGGTACACTCATAAGCACTAATAGTAAATGCTTTTCCTATCAAATCTAAAGGCGAACCTCACATATTTGGGTGGAAAATTTTTCTGAATATACGGTTATGTGCTAGTCATACAATCTCCTATCCATGAGACGCTTGCTATGGCTAAAGTTTCACTCCTAAATGTTGTAAAAAAATTTAAATTTGGTGCTAAAATTACACTAACAAGTATTTCTCATAGTTTTATTACACATCTACCATCAAACAAAACAAACTCAAGCGAAAATACATATGTAAGGTATTATCTTTTTACCCTCCCCTTACACTTAAGATGAACATTGTCCCCAATGTTCAAGTAAAGAATGTAAAAGTGAAAAAGTAAAGAGAATGAAATCAAATACTCCCCTGATTCGCTCGGTATGGATAATAAGGTGGCCAAGTTAAATCTTCCTCCAAGAAAATGAACAATCAAAGCTTCCCTTCCAGAATATAAATCATCTTCTTGTCATACATAACCTGTAAAACCTGACAAAATAGACAAGACAACCTCGCGTAAAATCGGCGGCATCCTATATAAGTTACTAAATCCTAGAAAACAAAATAAGATATAACGCTTGTGGAATGAAGTTTGCAGATCTCCTGGAGATTATAAAACTTAATAATTCACAAAAACCATAAGACTCCGTTAGAAAAACAAAACTGGTAAAATTTCCAAATTTTTACACCTGACGCCGGCAAGAGTAAACTCCTGACGCCGTCAGAATTGACCTGCAGAAATTCTTATGTTAAGTTTCCGGAAAATTTCTGGAAAAACTTGGTCCTACTTCCTGGAAAATCCTGCAAAACTTCATTATGACTCAATACAAGCATTTGACTCTAACAAGTACGAATATACATGTTCATTTAAATATTGTGGAGAATCATGATCGGTTTGTTTCTTAAAAACATATTTGGGGTTTCCCCTTACACTTATCTTTTGCAAAAATACTTTTAGGTTGAGTTAAGACTAAGCTAAACAACAAAGTAAAGTATTTCCACTTTCAAGTTGAGAAACATGACCTACCAACAATAAAAATTAAGCATGCATACGGAAGCAAATAACAATCAAACAAAATAAAATCACACAAAACATGGGTTGCCTCCCACGAAGCGCTTTTCTTTATTTACGAGTCTTGTAGCTAGACTCATGGTCATGGGTTACTACGTGACCTCATCATTGGTTTCACTCTCTAGGTCGTCTTCTAAACCAGTTTTGTATTCTGGACCTAGTTGTAAGCATTCTTTATAGAAACCAAGCATCATATTCTTTACATATTCTACTCCTCTACGTCTATCCACCTCATTCCTATAATAAGCCGCTTGCTTGTGTTCTTTTTCGAAATTAGAGAGAAGGCGGTATTGCTCAATCTTGTAGGGCATTTGATAGGCAACCTCATCATTCTCTTCCTTAAATCTAACTATCCCTAAAGTCGGATCATAACTCATCCTAGTGGCTTCAACAAATGGTTTTCCAAATATTATTTGGATTAGGCAAGCATCAATCACCGGACGAGTGTCTTCCACTATCATAAAATCGATCTCATAGGTGAGATTCCCTATAATCACATGCAATCCCTTCACTCTTTCTGCAAAATTACTTATTAGATTCTTATTGGGCATCATCCTAAAATTAAGTTGCTTCTTCATCACCCAATTGTAATAAGTCCTAATCATGATGTTAACGGGAGATCTAGGGTCGATGTAAGCTTTCCATATATGCATGTGCCCGATATTGCACGGTATGTTAATGTTAGAGGGGTCTCCCATTTTGATAAGGGGTGTGCCAAAGATATATGGTCTCTCGGGACTATCGAATAAATCCTTATGGTACTCCCGTTCTTCCTCGGTGGGAAACTTATCAAAGTATTTTTCTATAGGCTCTACCTCCTCTAATTCCTCTTCCTTGTTAACCTCAACTTTCCTATTCTCATCCTTAGTCTCGGCTTCTACTCTAACTTCATCCTTGTCACTCTCTTCTATCTCCTTATCTATCGGCTTAATGGTGACAACATTGACAAAGTGGACATGTTTGGATGATGAGGGATCCTTAATTTGGATTCCACTATTGGTGTCCCTAGTGTCCTTCCTAGGTGTGATTAACGCTTGGTTGTTGAGGGCTTTCAACAAGTTGTCAATCTTGTTGGTCATCTCCGTTTGTTGTTGGTTGAATTCGGTTTCAAACCTAGCTATGCGAGCTTCTTGAGATGCCATGAACTTTGACATCAATCCTTCAAGATTGTTGGTACTACCATAGTTGTTAGAAGGATTGTTGTTGAAAGTACGGTTGGATGGTGGACCGTTTGGTTGGTAACGATTAGGCGGATTGGAAGAATTGGGTTGATTTTGTTTCCACCTAAGGTTTGGGTGATTTTTCCAAGAGGGGTTGTATGAATCACCGTAAGTGTTTGGCTCGGGCTTGAAAGTGTACCACTTATCTCCCGCTTCGTCGGTACGCGTGGATGCGTAGTCCGCAAAAGCTGTTCCGGGGAGTTCCACACAATCACGAGTGTCATGGGGACCACTACATAATTCGCATGAAGAAGTGATTTTGTTCACTTGGCTTGAAGGCTTAGGAGCTTCGTAAGATTTCATGAGAAACTTGACTTGATCCTCAAGTTCCATGATCCTATGGTCGGGAGTGCTAGAATTGTTCAAAGGCAAAGATATTGCCTTGACCATTTTGTTCAACTTTCGTTGTCATAGAGAGCAAGATCTTCTATGAGTTCCCATGATTGTTCCACACTAAGATCACGTAGCTTACCACCGGCCGATTGGTCAATGGCTCGCCTCGTGGAGATATCGATATGGTCATAAAAGATTTGGACTTGGAGCCAAAGATCTATGCCATGATGAGGGACTTTTTGGAGTAAGTCCTTGAAACGAGTCCATGCTTCATAAAGAGATTCATTTTGACATTGTTGGAACATCAAGATGTCATTTCTAAGCTTAGTAGTTCTCCCCGGTGGGAAAAATTGAGCAAGGAAACGAGTGGTGAGATCATCCCATGTGGTGATGGATCCCGCGGGTAAACACTTAAGCCATTGACTAGCTTGATCCCGTAGAGAGAATTGGAATAGGCGTAAATGGGTAGTCTCTCTAGTTTCAACACCTAGGTCTATGGAATCTACGATTTTGAGAAAGTCCTTTAGATGTTGGTTTGGATCTTCGGAACGAAGTCCATGGAATGCACATCCGCTTTGCACCAACCGGATGGTGTCGGATCGCAAGGGGGTCACATTGGCTCCGGTGAGCTCAATGGTGTTTCGGTAGCCTTGGTGGCTAGGTCGGGAATACTCTCCTAAGGTTCGGGGCCTAAGGGGTTCTAGTGGTGGGTTTTGTTGTGGTGGGATGACGGGATCAAAGATGTTCCCGTTGTCCATGATGTTGGGTGGTTACGAACAAAGGCACAAAGAAATAAGATAGACTAAAGAAAACCTAAAAATAAAAATAAAATCTTACTAGAAAGGAATCTAGCAAGTAGACCTAATACAAAGAAATTCTAACCTAGACAATAACTATTCCCCAGGCTGCGGCGCCAAAAACTTGATACGTGGGAATCGCACCAGGCTTTACCTCTCAAGGGATCTTGAGAAGCTTACAACCCCCACCAGGCAGTGTACCTGATCGTTGTAGTATAGTATAGTGACAAGTACCAGGGGATTGATCGTTCAGCTAGGAATAGTGTCGCTAGGATTAGAAAACCTAAATACTAGTTCTAAAGATGAGGGATGATTATTTTTGTGTTTTTATATTTTTTTTGAAAGCAATTAAAATTCTCAGGTTTTGAAGGATTTGGGCGGAATTAATTGCTATTCAACTAACCCAATACTAAGATGCAATCAAAATAAAATACTAAAAATAAAAATAAACTAAATTATACTAAAGTTGTGAGCAGTAATTGGAGAAAATGTGTTTACTTAGATTTCACTACTCCCTAGACATCTTTTACACATTAATTACTTGTTATAATTGCATGGATGACGGATCGTATTCCTTAATACCATTCATGGGGTGGCACACTTAACTCCCCAATTCTATGAGCTCTTATCTCCTCCTACACCATGCCCAGCACAACTATAGGGATTGTAAACAGTGGCTCATGCATTAAATACAACCAATAAAGACCTAGTGCGCGTCGGTTCATGTTTCTTAAGACATTCAAGCATGTTACCAATTGAAGATCTGCCAGTTTTCTTAAGCCTAACATATAAATCATTCATCCAAGACAAGAATAAACAAGTAATCAACACATAATCAACATCTAGGTTTCATTAGATCTAAGCAAACACAAGATAGATCTAGCCTAGCATGATGGAATTAAGACAAGAACAAGATATAGACAGCCAACACATAGACATATTGATTGAATTAAAAGAACACTTATCTTGATTACACATGCAAGGTATCAAGGGGTTGGAACCCTTGAAAAACCTGTAAAGTTACACCAAAATCGTACTTAGGGTTTCTCCCCAAAACTTCTCTCCCTTAATGTGAAAAATTAGAAAACTATATATAGAAAAAGGGGTCTGACGGCGTCAAGACAAACATTGTGACGCCGTCACTTCGCCTCCAAAACTATTCTCGGACTGCCTTGATCTACATTTGATGCCGTCAAGACTTAATCATTTCCAGGCCGTCATGACTTTTACTCTTGACGCCCTAC